>CACRXK020000016.1:136285-169341 GCA_902702795.2 Paramuricea clavata
TTTTATTTTCAAGTTTGCCTATGGGAAGAGGTAAATCTGGGAGAGATTTGCAGTTTCTTTTTCTTTTTTTTTCAACAAAATTGTTTTCATATGAGTGGGAATTGTAAATATTTTGCCATATTTTGGTTTATGGGCTTAGCCTGCTTGGCTAGTTCAGCTTTAATATACCTATAAATTTGTGTAAAATATCGTGGATCTTTTGTGGAAAGGAAGAAGCTTTGCTTGACAAAGAATTTGGTTGACAAACGGCAAAAGTTTTCTATCTTAAGGTATCAGGTATGGTGTGAATCTTTTGACTATTAAAAACTTATGTTTGTGATGTTACTCTGAGTGCATATCCACACCGGGCGAGCTTGAAAAATATGCCCGGCCACGGTGGGATTCGAACCTACGACCTTTGAAAAAACTTAATAACACATTCATGCTATTTTTTGCTATTTGTCTGATAGTCGGGAATTAAGAGTGCAGGGGGTTACATTAGCAATTGTCATGTGAATTCAGAATATAGTTAATGACTTAATCTATTTTTACAACTTTATACTGATATTTTATGCATGATCAATGTAAACCCCGACCTCCCCCACCCCAGGATTTGACTTTGACCTTGTTCTAATATTCACAAATGTCCCACATTGTAGAGTAGAATGTGTATGACGGAAATAGAGTACTTGACTTCGTTTAATAGAGTAATATGCATAGAAATAGTACAACCTTTATAGTAGAATATAAACCAAATACGCTATAGTTTTAGTCAATCTCTGAATCGAGCACATGTAAATATCATCATGCGCATGCGCTAAAGTCCTGAGCTATATACTGTATACTGGAATGTTCATATTTCTTCGACATCCTCCGGGGGGCGGCGTAAGATCTTCGTCCATTCTGAAATTCTGTTGGCTGCTCTCGCGGCTGAGGTTCTTACGGGTCTGTTTCTAACCGTTCTCTCTTGTTCAGTTGAATTATTGACAACTAGGTTTTCTTGATCACAGTTGCTTATGTCCCTTTCCTCGACTTCGTTCGTTGACAGTTCTAGTGGGTACAATTTGCAAATTGGTCTGTTTGTATACCCTGTGCTTGTTCGAATGTTCGCTGCTCGGACCAAGTTATCACCTCCTCGAATGAGATCTTCAACAACTGCTAGTTTCCAGGTGGACCTTGGGCTGTCGTCATGGACTAGAACTACGTCTCCTTTCTTAATAATCTGCTTATTGTCTCCGCTAGAACGATGAAACTCACGTAACGAGGTTAAATATTCGTGCCTCCATCTTTTCCAGAACCGTTGTAAAATGATAGCTTGTAGTTTCACTTGGCGTCGAATATCTGACTCACTTTCATAATCTGGAAATCTGGCCAGTTCACTAAGTGGGGCATTATGAATCCTCCCGCCGCAACGAAGAAATCCATCGGGATCTAGGAATAAGCGAAGCTGTCGTACTAAGGGGAGGCGTGTAGAGGATGATGATGTGAGGTTAGCGATTTCGTTGTTGTAATGTAGGGTTTGACAATTTTGGATCCATACTTTCAATGCTGCCTGTTTTTCTGTTGCGGAAATTGGTGCAGGAGTTTGTGAAAGGTATCTTCTTTGCATGCAAACGCTGGTTGCTTCTTGTAAGTCCCTTGCAATATTTAGCCATTTGGTTTTGAGTTCAAGAGGTAGTGGTTCATCCCATTCCAGTTCGTTCTGCCACAGTTCTTGCATTAGTAGTTTTGCTTTGACAGTTACAGGAGATAAAAGTCCAAGAGGGTCGTAGATCTTGGAAGAGATTTGTAATACGTGACGCTTAGTGATAGTTGGGGGTGGTGTGTAATCCTGTGCTGGTGGGAAACTTAGAGTATCTGTTGATGGATTCCATTTCAAACCGAGGATGTTGACAATGGTTTTAGGATCAGCTGTTCCATCTTTTGTAGCAATTTCTTGAAGTGATGGACTATTTGATGCCCAAGAGTGGAGATTGAAATGTGCATTATGCATAATAGATCTGGCGTCGTTGTAGTACAGAATACTGTCCATTTCTTGGTCACAACCAGAGATTATGTTGTCAACATAAATATTGTCCTTTATGTCTTGAGCTATAGGGAGGTCGTAGTTTTCTAGGTGGCAACGGAGGGTAGCATTCAACATGAAGGGGGAGCTAGTTGATCCAAAAAGGACGGTCTTGAAGCGGAAGATATCAAATTTGCTCTCTGGGTTTGTAGGGTCTGAGAGCCAAAGGAATCTAGTGAAGTCTCGGTCACTGTCATCGAGTCCGACATGGAGAAAGGCCTTCTCAATGTCTGCTGATATGCCATAGGTGAATGTACGAAACCGCAGTAAAATGGCACACATGTCATTGAGAAACGGTGGACCAGTAAGAAGACAGTCGTTCAGACTAGGAAAATTTGGTGATGAGTGAAAGCTACAGTCGAAAACAATTCTGACTGGTGTTGTTGTTGATTCCTTTCGGATAGGGTGATGTGGGATGTAATGTGCTTTGTCGGTTAGTTTGGTTTCTTCGACTTTCTCAATGAATCCTCGCTTAGTTTGTTCTTCAATAATGTCGCCATAACATTTCAGCAAATCAGGGGTAGCGGCAAGTCGATGGATCATCGCTCGAGTGCGATGCTCACATGCTAGGTAGTTGTCTGGGAGGGTTGGTGCATCATCTTTCCATGGGAATTTTGCTGCGTAACTGCCATTTGGGTTTCTGGTAATAGAGGTGTTGATGTAATTTTCCAGGAAATCTTGTTGGTTTTCAGTGCAGGATGGCGGAGTGATGCCAATAGATTCGAGGGACCAGAATCTTTCTAGATCAAGTTCTATTCTTTTGGTGGATCTGACTGTCTGCAACAGGCTCACAAGGGTGTTGGAGGGTCTGGAAGGTGTTGGTAATGGCCCAGAGAGAAGATAACCAAGTTTTGATGCAACAGCAGTGGGTCCCTGACCACGAATTACTTCATCTTCTACTATATCCCAGTAATGGTCGGCTCCGATAAGCAATGATATACGAAAGTCCTCTTGAGCTGTAATAGGATGGGCTAGGGTTAAATTCTTCAGGTGGGGCATATCGTTTATATGTTGACGAGGTGGAATTTGGAGGGGCGTTGCTATCTCCTCAACTACAAGAACTTGTAATGGAATTTGTTGTCCAGTACGGGTGATGATATAAACAGTAGCAAGTGGTAGGTGACGTCTAGCTGAGGTTTGGGCTCCAAAGGCTGATAGTGCAATTTCCTCTGTTTTGGAGGACATAACTCCAAGCTGGTTTGCTAGGTCAGTAGTAATAAAAGACCGTTGAGCTCCTTCATCAAGAAGAATATTGGCATCACAATGAAGTTGCCCAGTGCTCACAGTTGCAATGGCTGTTTTCAAAAGTGAAACATGTCTTACTGTTGGAGAATGGGTGGATGGGACCAGAGTTGCATGGGTGGGTGTTGGCTGTGGTGTATTTGGAGTAGTGGGAAGGGCTTGTTGATTGTTGGGATTTTGGTGGATAGGAGGGGGTGGAGGTGTTATTGGAGGGGGGTTAGGAGGCATCATTGAATGAGGGCATAGGGTGGTGTGGTGTTTCCCCTTACATTTCAGACAACGGAACTTGGATTGGCAGTTTGATGATTTATGATTTCCCAAGCAATTGAAACACAGTTTTTCCCTTTTCGCTATTGTCCACCTCTCTTGGCAGTCCTTTACAACATTACAATTGTAGGTGGGGTGAGGACCCTTGCAATATACACATCGTTTAGTAGTGTGTCCCGGCTTGTATCTTGTGGTATGATGTTGGTTTCCTTGTGTTTGTGTGAAAAACGAACCTGTTGTTGTGTGTTTAGGTGATGGCAGTGTAGCTTGCATTAGATTGGATTGAACACCGGCTTCTAGAATTCTTATTTCTTTACGAATGGACTCTCTCAGTTGTGTAAATTTCCATTCGGGACTGTCATGGTCACGGGCTAAGTTTGTTCTGAGTTGACGTGGTAATTTTCCCAGAACAATTGGGACTAGGAGGTCTCCATAGTTACTGTGGGCTTTGCCGAGCGATTCTAACCCCCTAATGTGGTTTTCCATAGTGTCATAGAATAGTTGTAAACTTGCTAGTTCATAGTTGGGGTTTGGCAGATCAAGTAGACACTGCATGTGTGCATTAATTACTTTGGTGGGGTTACCAAATCGTTCCTTTAGGAGTTGAATAGCTTTGGTATAGTTATGGTTTGTGAGGGGAAACCCTGCAATAGCTCTTGATGCATCACCCAGCAGTTGGGCCTTAAGGTAACTAAACTTTTGTACATCCCCAAGGGTTGAATTGGAGTGGACTGCAGCTTCAAATGAGTCCCAGAATGTAAACCATTGTAGCGGGTTCCCAGAAAATGTTGGAAGGTTTAATTTTGGTAGACGACTATTTTGATTGATAAGGCTGGGGTGGTGAGGTGTAGTTGTTGGTAGGGTTGGTGGAAATACTGGTATAACTGGGGTCTCTTGTTGAAATTGTGTGTTTGTAGCGGGGTGACCATCTTGTTGTGACTGTGCATTTGTAGAGGGTTGACTATCTTGCTGTGATTGTGCATTTGTAGAGGGTTGACTATCTTGCTGTGATTGTGCATTTGTAGAGGGTTGACTATCTTGTTGTGATTGTGCATTTGTAGAGGGTTGACTATCTTGTTGTGATTGTGTGTTTACAGGGGGGGAATTATCTTGTTGAACAATTTCATTAGGGGTCCCTGAGTCTGTTTGATCATTTGTGTTCACTGTTGTTGATGGGGATTGACTGCTTGTATTTTCTAAGATTACTTGAGTTACTTCAGAGGGGGAGTTACTTTGAGACAATTTTGTAGATTGAAAATGTTCAATAGTGTTACTTATCTGAGCTGCTGTCTCGTCAATTTCTTCTTTGATGTCCTCGGTTTGGAATATTTCTCTCTCCAGTTCCTTTGGGTCTTCGATCATGCCTACGATTTTCTCATCTAGTTCTTCTAGAATCGACCTTTTCCGAGCTAATTGATCAACGATTCTCTTTAAAGATGTAATATCACTGTCCGTTAGGGGATCCTCCTTCGTTGCAATATTTGTAGCTTTCTTGATTGTTTGTGTCAAATGGGCCCGATAGCCCGCTCGCGATGCTTGAAGTTTTGGTAGATTTTCCGCCATAATCCAGGTCACGGCACCAATTAATGTAGAGTAGAATGTGTATGACGGAAATAGAGTACTTGACTTCGTTTAATAGAGTAATATGCATAGAAATAGTACAACCTTTATAGTAGAATATAAACCAAATACGCTATAGTTTTAGTCAATCTCTGAATCGAGCACATGTAAATATCATCATGCGCATGCGCTAAAGTCCTGAGCTATATACTGTATACTGGAATGTTCATATTTCTTCGACAATAATTTCACGGTTTTGATATTAACTTGCTTTCATATAAACTTGCTTGCGTGTTGCGTTAATATATATAAGTATAAACTTGTGAATTACGCCAACGTAACGAATTGAAAAAATTCAATGTCAAAATGCTGAAAGCAATCTGCAGCGAATTAGAAGTACATATATATATATGCAAAACTTTATTATTATTATTATTATTAAAGTAATATTTTAACAGCTTCCATCACATACGTGGTTTTCAGGGAGGTTCTGCAAATAAATTACAATATAGCTAATAGTAATATGTTATAATATATCTTTCTGAAGTATATGTACTAGGAAATTACGATGTAAAAAGTAAAATAAGTCACTACTATAATCCAAAGTTCTTGATATGTTTAAAAGTTATAAGGAAATCGTTTTCTCAAATAGAATTGGGTAAATTGTTCCAATCCTTAAAAATGTAATCTCTATTTTAATGAAAATCTCTATTTTAGTCTGTCACGAATGAAACAGACTAAATGTAATTTTTCTAAATATAGAAACATTTCTATATTTAGAAAACATATTTTAAAAAATTATAGATTCCTTGATACTTAGGACATACCAAGCTACTATTGTTCGGGAGGATACAGGTTTATCATGATATTTGTTTGATGGAAGCAAAATCTTCCAAGGCTGTAAATATCTCTATCGTGCACAAACCCGCCCTGTACGTTTGACAGTCGAATTATTTGGCTGGTCAGCGGCCTCCGCCATAACAACAACAAAATCGAGTTATATAAACGCAGCCGTTCCGCACGTTGTAACCAATAATTTATTGGCGTTGTAATGCCATTGTATGCAATAAAGTATTGGTTACAATGGATTTACAATTAATCCAAACGCTAATCCTAACTCAAACCCTAACCCTAACCCTAATCCTAACCCCTAACCCTAACCCCACCTCCTAACCCCTAACCCCACCTCCTAACCCCGCAACCTAACCGCAAACCCTAAACCCGGCCTGCTACCCCTCCGGGGAAATAATCATTAAGATATCGAAAGTGATTAACACTAAAGAATAATGGCAGCTAACGAACGTCAAATAATAAGTTTTCCTGACAATTCGGGTCATTAAATGACAAGGCTGTCGATCGAGGCATACTTTGTATCAATATAAATATATTGGGGTAGGTTTTCTCTTGACTTTTTAAATAAATCTTCAAAATAAATCGATGTTTGATAATTTGTTGACTAACGGACGTCTTTACATGATGCAAATGTATAACTTGTCTTGATTATATTCAGCTAGAAAATGTTTATTATTTATACAATACGGTCCATTACGTCCATAAATAACGGAAATGCCTGTGTCAGTGCTTTTCCCTAAAAGACTTTAGACAACAGTAAAGGTCAAGCGAATGTCCATCACTGTTCTAGGTCCAATAATATGTAAAATTTTGCTCTTTCAAAGCAGAGTTTACAGTAAACATGAACGTTCTTATTTACTCCAAACTGCCGAAAGTCGAAAATGTTGATGTTTTGTTGGCCTGTATTATCTCCAAAATTTACAGGCCGCAATAGTTTATTTTATATTATGTAAGACCAACCTTTAATCTCACCATACAAATAATATTACATTCATAGCAAGTCTAACTTTTGAATTTTAGGGTTTTTATTTCACCCATTTTTAAGGAACTTGGAAATTTCTATTTTAGTCTATCATGAATGATGTCATTTCTATATTTAGAAAACAAATTTGAAAAATTTATAGATACCTTGTTACTTAAGACATATAAAGCTACTATTGTCTGGAAAGATTTAGTTTTATGATTATTTTTGTTTGATGTACAGAGGTTTAAAAATAAGCAAAAATCCACTATTGAGAAACAGCAAAAATCGTAATTTTTCCCCTCAACTTGACCCCCCTGGAACTTTGCCAAAATGCAATTAGACTGAAAACAAAATGCATTTTGAAACAACCCTTATAAAGGCAATCTCAACTACAAAGTTTGAGAGAAATCTATTTGTTGATCCAAAGAGGTCATGAGGTTCTTACAGAGACTGCCTCTTAAGTCCTAAAGGTCCTGTTACACGGTGCAATTTTTCATGCAACTTGTCTCGCAATGGCGTTGCGAGACAAGTTGCACGAGTCATGCTGTGTGTTTCATTGATATGTTTAAACATAATACACAAAGAGAAATAAACTTTATATTAATTTTAAACGATGTTTGAAATCCGAATAACTAAATACGGCTCAAAGTTTGAATAATAATTAGCACCAACCTCGTCCCCAAGGTCTTCCTCGTGGTGGCGCGTGAGCTGAGGAAGACCCACTGAGCTGTATAATAACTGGAGGACCTGCTCCTATACTTCGTTCAGTCAACAAAGTGTCCGCAAAAACATGGCGGATTTTGAGTGAAAATGACGCCATTTCCATGACAACACTTACTTTATTTTCATGGTAGGTACCACTGACCAGGCTCAATTCTGAGCCCACTGCCGTTTTCACACCCCCCTGGTTTTTACAAAACATTTTTGCAGATAATATAGTTCTCGACTTCTTGTTGTTTTGAATCCTTTTTTAAAATGTTTTCGAGATAAACTTTCTGCCTTTGACCATTTGGTCAAAGATATCCAAGTCGTACGTGTTTAATCTCGCCCGTGAAAGACGACAAACTAATTTTAAAAACTCAAGAAATGTGGGAAAAGACGATACTTGAAATATATGGATTTACACTCGGATTTACAAAGGTAAAAAACGTATTTTCATATTTAATTTTATTTAGACTTTTATATCTTATTTGACATCTACTATCAGACTTATCTTTTAAAAGAGGGAATTAGGTTTTGTGTTATGCACCACTTAATTTTATGTATAAGCTGGGGGTGCTGGAAGCTGTCAGCTGATCTGGGAATTAAGGTGGTTTCTACCTAGCTTTCTTGCATGGTTGGGGATACTTCTTGATTTTTGTGTCATATAAATAGTAATATAGAGGCTTGAGATAAATCACTTTTCCCTAAGCTGAGGTAATAAGGTTTAGTTGAGGTGTGTGCCAAGGCATTACATGTGTCAGTGTGATCGCACCTCATTCCCAGGATGGCCTGTTTTCTTACAAGTTTTCTCAGTAAATATCACTCTGAATCAACAATGTACTTTATAAGTACACTCATAGTTCTGATACCCATGGTTTAAGCTGAGGAGTATGTTAGGTCACATTCTTTTGTTACCTTGATCATATGCTATAATTATGTTACTGGTGGATTCTTGTACAACCTGTATAATTAATCTATTCTTTTTTATTGCAGATTTATTCCACAATGACACACTCCTTTGTGGGTGGCAAAATACAGTACCAAGCCACATCTTTGGAAACTGAACATACTGTATTTTACATGCTTCCAGAAATTATGTCACCTTGGCTATAGGCTATAGAGTAATTTTCATGATTCAGACATGCATTGGACTAAAACTCATGCCACATACATGAAAACAAGGCTCCATAGCCAAAGTGACATACATTCTGGAAGGGTGTATTTGACTTTTTGTAAAATTATTAGCAGTAAACAATTTAAAAAACAAAAATGTATAATTTTAATTGCTATAAAACTTATTTACACTTCAATAAAATTATGATAATCATATAATTATTTATTAATTATAATAATTGTTATGCATGGTATTGTAATTATAACTTCATTTTGTAATTGTTCTGCATGTTCTTCTGCATGTTGATGCCTGTGCCATCTCTTTTGTATATTAAACAGATCATTTCTGCAAAAAAAAAGACGACATTATCATGATACATTATACATCTTTACACCACAAAATATCATATACACATATGTTAACCCTTCAAGTGGCAATGTGTTTTGATGTGCCTCACTGTATTATTTTTGCCTTACTGTATTATGTCAGACAATTTTACTAGTCTATTGATCCAAGCTTATAAATTAAGTGTCGTGTTTTCATATTCAGCAATGCAATTACATTCCCAACTAACTGCTAAAATATGTCAAACTATTATTAGCAAATTTTGTCATAATTTCTCACAGAGCAATCGGACATCACCACTTCCAAACTATGACATCATATACTATGTAAACTACATAGTTTTATATAGTTCTGAACAGACAATGGTAAAATGTTATCTATTTTTTAAGACTCTTCCCTTGGTGAGTAAAACATCTGGATTTAGTCTCACCGATAGAGTAAAATAAAACAGGGACTGTGGAGCCTGTTTAAAAAGGGTGGGCAGGATAGCATGGGAGCTAATCCACACAGGCAGGTGCTGTCCAGACTTTATCCGGTAGTTTTTATTCACTGAAAAAGTGGGGGGGGGGGAGCATGCCCCCCCTGTTCTGCAGTCCGGCCGTCCCAGTAAGAAAGTAGCTAGGGTTCATTTGGGTACATAATTTTGCAGCTTAATGGGCTGACCGATATATCTCAGGGGCTGCTCATTGGCAGATAGTGTATTAAATTAACCCACTGCAAGGCAGCAGTGAGCATGAACAGTCTCCTCTTAAAATCATCTGGCATTAGACAGACAGAGTAAAACAATAAAGACAGCTAGTCTTTTATATAGGGCTCATCAGAACAGGGCACATTGTCAAATGTAGGTGGGCCTCCTCTACTCTGGTCTTGTGCTATCTATATATATTAATTCTGCATTATGATGGGCAAGTATATAAATTTCATACCATATTAAACCTTTATGAACATGTAAACAACCACAATTTATACAAGTAATTAAAAACTGGCAGTCTCTGTCTGGCAATAAAACCACAAAGGCCAGTGCTGACACTGAAAACAACATAATTTCATGTAGTACACAATATTTAATCATTAACAATATTGTGAATATATTGCTGTATATATTAATAGGATGATGAGTTTTTGACATAATATATGAAGGGTCTAGTGACCGACTCAGAGTCTCAGACTAGCTAGTCGTCTAGAGTTTAATATAAAAAAGTTTCGTGAATCTTACCTGAAAGAATTAGACTTTCTTTTTAGTTTCTTTGTAGTAAAGTGCTGCATCCACAAGCGAAGCAAACTGGCGTTGTAAAACAAGTAATGTGCGAGGGAAATATTAAGATTTTTGCTCAAAAACAACAGAAAACTTAAAATATCTTTATATTTACTATTATTTTAAATATATCTGTGCAAAAACCAGGGGGGTTAAGGATATCTTCGAAAGCTTAGGATCGCGGTTGGTCAGTGGCAATTACCATGAAAATAAAGTAAGTGTTGTCCAACCTCGTCCCCAGGGCCTATTGAGGAAGGAGGCGAAGCAGCAAAGGCCCTGGTAAAGGCTGGTCACGTGATGCTTCAAATTTTGAATATTTCAGAATATTTAACTTTTCAAACCGGGGGTGCGGGCCGCTTTGGTTTTATCAAACATGGCCGTGCAAAGGGGCGATAGAAGCTTTTGCGACTGAAACTATGATGATAAACTTTTCAACTGACAGTGGAAATAAATATATAGTCTGCGATGTTCTTAAAAAAAATATGGAATATAATCAACAGCAATACTTGTCGAAGATCAAGATTCAAAGAGAAGGGTCTAAACACTGACTGGCAACAGTAAATATTTCTTTTCAGCTTGGAAGCGTGTTTTATAATACTTGTCGTTTGGGAGTCAATAACATACTGTCAGTGAAGAATTTGATTTGGGACTTTGATGTACCTTTATGAAAAGATTACTACTGAATACAAATGTGCATGTAAAATGTGATTAGAACGTTTTAATATGAACAGTTGCACTGTCATTGACTCAATATATTTTAATGTGGGACAAACATTAAAAAAACATTGAAGTACATTAAAGGGCTTTTAGCTTGGTTTTCCACTTTTTTGATACAACTATAGAATACCCACAACTTTCACATCTTACCGCTATTAATTCCTTGTAAACATTGTCAATTTACTCAAAATTGATCTAATATGATTGCCTCATTCTTCAAAACCCCCCAGTCAAATTTGAACCAAACTAACATACTCATATGATTTAATCTCTAAACTTTACCCTTAAACTATTTTGAAGGGATTCTTGTACATATTTATGTGTCAATGAATGTGGAAAAATGGCGAGGTATTCTATAAGCATTCCGGCATGTGTGTTTTTGAACCTTCACTGTTGAGAGAGCATGCCATGGGTTTCCCCAAATTATCTGAGCACTTCAACCAGACCAACAGCTGCCAAATGGCAACTACTATGCTCAGAGGTGTAACTTAACACTTGCCCGGGGCAAGTGAATATCATGATGGGCAAGTAAAAGTTCCCTCTTGGTTGCCCGAACGGGAAAGTTGCTTTGCCACAAAAAGCTGGCCAGCTTTCAGTTCATATTATTGTCGGATAGAATAAAGGCTGTTCGACGACATTGGTTCAAGCTAGCAAATCATCTGCATCAAATTCATCTAAATTGTTTGATTATATTATGCATTGATTCTCTTTTTGGTTATTAAATGTTTATTCATGATATGATAACGAAATATGGCAGGACTTAATTTATGGCAGGACTTAATTTGGGACTTTATTAGTCCTGTTGTCTGTGCCTTCAATTTCTTATTGTAAAACTAATAAAAAAATAAATAAATAATGGTGATTAGTGTTACATTAAATAAGTGTACTTGATTCAAATTTTGTTTAATATGTGAGCCAAAGCTAGATATGAGGTAGTCTAGATCTGAGGCAGTAACATAGCCAATGCCACTAGTCCAATGAGTGGATATGTTGCCTCCCTAATTTATACTGGCCCGCGTAGGTACCCCATTGCCTGATGGCAAGTGGATTTTATTCAGGGCAACCAATTTCCATGTCCAACTTGCCCTGAGGGCAAGTGGTCAAAAAAGTTAAGTTACACCACTGATGCTGTATACAAATTATATACCTGAAAGGTAACTTACATCATATTGTGTCATTTAATTTTTAAATACTAATACTTGTATTCTCACAGTGTATTAATTTAAGATATACAAATGCACTTGTGATGCCCAACGAATTGCCACAAAAAAACCCATAAACCACAAATCAGTCAATTTCAGTAAGTCTAAGGGCACACTGGGGCACATTGCAGCTCAATGGGTTAACTAGAGATATTGTCAGATTTTGGTTAATAACCATAATTGCAAGAGGTCAGTACAGTCTGTAACAATAAGTAATTCAGGAATTCACACAATTCTCAACAGTTAAATGATTATCGGATTTCATGTTAAATGATTATCGGATAATGTTGAGCATCAAGAATATATGTATAATATCCTTCATACATCTATAATAATATTCAGGCTAAATATCATGGTTATTATTTTATGTACAGTACTATAGTTGTATCAGGTATAAAGATACGAGGTGAAGCCAAGTATCTTTAGGTCTGATAAAGCATACACTGCAAATGTTTTAAATTGCTCAACTGATGGTCACCAACAACAAATAGTACTTTATTACAAGGCGGCAAAATGTATTTAAATTAAAAGAGATGAATAATCTTGTCACTTGATACATTTGACACCAGGCCGGTGTCTTGTATTTGTCCATAAGAGACCCCTTGTTATTGTATCATGTTTTGAGAATGAGTTCAATTTTGATATTTGTTGTTGATCTGAGCAAAATATTGATTATTGATTTGCCTACTGAGGCACACAGTATTGAACAGTCAATTGTGGTGAGTGATGCTGAACTGCCTGTTGTATGTTGTGAGTGATTTTGAGTGCCTGTTGTGATGAGTGACACTGAATTGCCCCAATTGTGGCTCAGGAAATGTACCTGTTGACTTGTCAAATAATCTCCTTAAATAATGTTCTGGGAAGTAATTTGTGTAATTGATTACAAACAAAAACAAGGGCTTGTTAACAGTATAATGAGGAAATTAATTCCATCTCATTATATTATTCAGCCTTGATAAAGCATATGGAGGCTTTCTGTCTGATTTGACCCTCATGCATGTAATTGTTTGGGAATGCCTGATCATTAAGATCACAACATTTGTTTTGAGGCTTGGCCTTTGAAATCTAAACCCAAAGCACTATATGTATGTTCACAATGTTCTTGGGATAAGAATGAAAATCAAATAAAATATTTCAACTCAATTAAATTCAGGAAATGTTAATTAACCATGGAGGTCAACCAGGTTATACTCAGGGCATATGGCTAACATAAGCATTTAAATTCCAAGTGCATACGATGTTGACATTCTTTGTTTTTCAGACATTCTTTGGGTCTTGCATCCCTTTAACTGTTAAATATACTGTATGATATTGACATTTGTAAGAAAGATCTATTGTAGCAACAATAACTATTAAATGTTTTGATGATCATGGAGTCCATATTATTAAATTAAAGTGATTTTACATATCTGTTTCACAATCGAGGCAGCAATTTCCTTGCGACAGTATTAAATTCATAGTATAAATGCTTCTATCGATCCATTCGTTTTGCACTGTTGCTTTGTCTATTTAGTAGATCTCCTTTACAGTTCAACCAAGGTTCTCAGAGCTAATTTGAAGACAATTTCAAATTTATTCAATATTTTTGGAAGAACTTTAACAGATTTTTTCATTTTAAAATAGATTTTTGTTCTTTATTTGTCGATTTCGGTGGGAACGAGGTTGCCGCGATCGCACCCCCCTGTATTCTATTTGCTCCGATATATCACGTGACAAAATAATCCACAATTTGTGGATTATTTCACCAGCCTTTACCAGGGCCTTTGCTGCCCTTCGCCTCCTTCCTTAAAAGGCCCTGGGGACGAGGTTGAGTGTTGTCATGGAAATGGCGTAAGATCCGCCATGTTTTTGCGGACACTTTTTTATCCCGAGCAGGTCCTCCAGTAATATAGTATAGCTCAGTGGGAAGACCTTGGTAAAATACAATGAAATCTCCAAGATTTTGGAGATTTATCGCATACGCAGTAACGACAACGTTATGTTGCTGACTACAATTAGCGCTGGCGCTTACGATTTTCGTGCTTAAAAATATACATGTTTTGTTGATAGTTTATGGATTTATTCTCAAAGTTTTAACAACTTTTACGAAAAATACTTCAGATATAAGCTGTGAACACACATGTACACAAAACTGTGCAACATTCATCATCATATTGTATCAATTTGTCGGAGTATGGCGCTCAAATTTGTGACATTGTTTTGTTCGCTTTGGCAACCCTCGTATATATCAGATGCTGTTCGGCCTCAAATGCGACTGAATAAACACTGATAGTGTTGCCTGGAATATAAAAAGAATACTGACTTATTGTTCTGTATATCAAGGTATGTAATGTACATTTATACTGAATTTATTCGATTTTTTTCACACGTTGCTTTCACATTTCCTCAGAGTCTCGGAAATCACATTTTCTAATAAACTCAGTTTCACACATACAGAAAGACTTCTTCAGAAATCACAGTTTTTAACATATAGAAAAACTTCATATTATCTCATCAGTTAATCAAATTATGATAACAGTACGTAGTAGAAATGCTTAGAAAGATTTTATTCTGTTTTCCATATACAATGTACAACTGTTATTTCAATTTTCTCTTTCCTATATTTTCTTTAAAGCAGGTACTGTTCTGTTACAAAACAACTAATAAACATTTTATTATTTGAACAGGTGAACCATATTTTACATGAACTTGGGGAAAAAACAACTTGAATTCCATGGAAATATATATAATCATGTCATCAATCAGATAGTAAACAATCATCAAGATGGCCTCAAGATTATATTTCACAGTGACCAACATGAAAAATTTTAAATGGGAGTTAGTTGATGGCATTATAGTTTTCTAATGCTATATAATTTTGTTCATCAAGGTGAAGAAACCTTAACTCACTATACCTTTTCCTGTTACAGAGCTATGGTAGTAATCTTAGAAGATTTTCATGGTCCCTCTATTCAGTAGTTCTTTAACCAGTCCAGTCTATTATATTATGTTAAATAGCCTTGTGTGACTTTTGTATTTTGTTTCTTTAATAATATTCACAATAATCAAAATTACAGTTTAATCTTTGTATTTCTAATGATAATTACTTGCACATATCCATCACACTTCTCTGTTACTATTAAACTTATTACTATCATGCAAGTAAAATCTCTTGGGAAAAATAAAATGTTGTCCCAGGATAGTCATAAATATCAGCTAGTAAAACTAATGAATATACCTTTTATCATGTACATATGACTACCATATAATATGTTGTAATTCCTTTAAGTGTTTCCAATTAAATAATTCAGTTGTTCATTGTTCAAACTAATTTGAAACCTACAGTATATGTAGTTGCTATGATTCAGATTAATATCCAAAAGTGTGCCTTTTACTTCAGTTAGACTGCTCCCTAATACAGACACTTTATTGTGCCACTCCAATGTTCATTCAAAGTGATCCAACTGACATCTGAGCTGGTGATAATATACAGCAAAGTATTAGAAGTATGAGTATATCAGATAAGTTGTTCATTCAGTCAAGACCTTCAGGTTGTGCTGATCATCATATCAAACTCCATCACATATTGTGCCTTAAAAACATATATACAAATTTTGAAAGTTGTTGCAGCACACTGGGTCATTCCATCTAATATAGCCCCCCCCCCCCACACCCTATTGAGGGGTCTCTTCATAATACCTTTAATAATTTTGGAACCCCATTGGATGCAATTTTGGAACCCCTATGGATGTCTTTCTACCCCTTTAGGATATTGTTCCTGCCCCTTTGGATATCACTAAAACACCTAATTTTTAGGAAATCTCTTAAGCTACCCTTCAGAAAAATTTAAGGTAAAAACCCCCTCTATAAAATCCTCATATAGGATATACAGACCTCAATAGACAGTAGGGGGGGGAGGCTATTAAATGGAATGGCCTATTTGACTTGGTGAGTGGTGACTACCACCAAAGGAAAATGAAACATGCTGGCCTGCTTTACATACAGAATAAATTTTGAAGCATTTCTACTGTTACTTGTAACGATAATCACATTTGATGAGAAAATATGGAGTCTTTCTGTATGTTAGTGATGTGATCTCATTGTTCATATTAAAAGCTGAAATAGTTTGAAACTCGTGTGAAAATAAATCCAGTATAAATGTACAGTACGTACCTTGATATACGGAACAATCATTCAATATCATTTCATATTCCAGGCAACACTATCAGTGTTTATTCAGTCGTATTTGAGGCCGAACAGCATCTGATATATACGAGGGTTGCCAAAGCGAACAAAACAATGTCACAAATTTGAGCGCCATACTCCGACAAATTGATACAATATGATGATGAATGTTACACAGTTTTGTGTACATGTGTGTTCACAGCTTATATCTGAAGTATTTTTCGTAAAAGTTGTTAAAACTTTGAGAATAAATCCATAAACTATCAACAAAACATGTATATTTTTAAGCAAGAAAATCGTAAGCGCCAGCGCTAATTGTAGTCAGCAACATAACGTTGTCGTTACTGCGCATGCGATAAATCTCCAAGAATCTTGGAGATTTCATCGTATTTTACCAGGGTCTTCCTCAGCTCACGCGCCACCACGAGGAAGACCCTGGGGACGAGGTTGAATTAGCACTTGAAAAACTTTGAGGGCCGCCTGGGCCTGGGGACGAGGATGTTGAAAAACAACCAATCAGAGCCCGACTTTCACCGGTGTTTCCCAGGGCCTCAGTAAGCCTCCACAGAGGATTGCGGGCTCTGGTTTCGAGATTGCCGTTTAACATGCCTTGCAATGGTCAAAATCTTTGCGAGACAAGTTGCATGAAGCATTGCACAGAATAGAAGTCGGTTCTACTTTTGGCAACGATTGCACTAATTATTTTTAGCATTGCAGCGTGTAACATGGCTTCGTGCAACTTGTCTCGCAATGTTTATAGCTTGGAGAGTTCCTATTGGCTCTCCCCAGTACACGCTTTATTTTAATTACAATTTGGCGTCAAATAGCGCCTCTCCCTAGTCTCTTCGCATGCCTCTGTCCCCTATCGTTGCGAGTTGCATGAAAATCATTGCAGCGTGTAACACCTCTTGCAATGCATTATCAAAATCTTTTTTTAAACATTGCGAGACAAGTTGCATGAAAAATTGCACCGTGTAACAGGGTCTTAAAGGGGGTTCATTTTCAATGATTTTAGATCCAACTCTCAACGGTGAAAATATGCGATTCTGACTAACATTTTTTATCGGATTCGTATTTGCTCATTTTTTATCCATTTGGCATGAAGAAGATATCATTCAACAGCTAAAAGCATGATCTTTCCGAATGTGAAAAAAATCTCGTTCATACGCAGAGTAATTCAGATACAATAGCGCGCTGAAATTGAGAGCCTTGGCCTCCTGTGGAGAAACGTCTGCTTGCAGTGTATAAGTTCAGTCTACGCAAACACAACTATAGTTCAAAAAGTTGCATTTCCAGTATCTCCCAAAAATGTCGGTTAACCGAGGGTGAATGACCTCTGGCACTCATGCAGTCTCAGGTTATCAATGTATACTAATATATATGTATGAAATGTCCAATCTTGTATTCGTTGGTACGCGGATGCAACTACATGTCTCAAACTCATTAATACTATAATTCATAAGTAAATTAGAGAACCATATTGCTTCATTTTGCTCACATGATAATACTGGATACATGGGGCCGGTTGTATAAAACTCTTAATCACTTTTTTAATCACTATTTTGTAGTTAAATAGTGATTAACTCTCAAATGGGCGCTTCGTATTGGATGACGTTTTCACTTAATTATAATTAACTTTAATCACTTTTTTATACAACCGGTCCCTGACCTTGGACTGGATCAAATTAATTAAGTAGTGATTTATTCGTATGAGATGTCATTTCAAATCCTCCAATTCGGACTGGACTACATTTCAAGTCCTCGCATTTTGATCCAGTCTTCGGCTTATCCTTAGACTTGATCAAATTGCGCGGACTTGAAATCTTATCCGTGCAGTCCTCATAGTCGGATTTGTGAAATATTACGAAAGATAGTATCAGTGGTGTAGTGGATGGGGCTCAGGGGGGGCCCCTTGTTAAAATTTCATGTTGACTTGGGGGGGGGGAGGGCTGAGCCTCCCTCCCCCTATATGTTTTGCACGTTGCATAATCTTAACAGTAATCGAGAATGTTCTTTAGAATTGGATTTCATTTTCAGTCATCATTAACACGATAATGATTTTTGTAATCTTTACTTAATCGCGTTGTTCATGCGCCGTAGCAAATTGGCTAGCTGTTGAAGTACCGATCCTGTTTTGTCTGATTTAAACTCTGTCCATATCATTTTCACTTGAGTGTTTTCGTTTTGTTGATTTTATATACCGCTAACACAGCTGCTATTATAGAGCTTTCCCGAAGATATTTCAAAATATATGTTGCTGTTTATAAATATTAGGCTGTTAGCAATATGGAAAATTTAGACCAGGAATCTGAAAGTCAATTCCAGCCAGAAATTTTGATATTTTCTGAACCCCGCTCTCCCACTGGGCGAAATTGCTTGGAGGAAGGGAAGTTCACCGCGTCCTACTTTTTCACGGCAATTTTGTTTCGCTAACCAATCATACCACTGAATGTAGTTTTCGCTTGAAGGTACACCACCGGCTTTACATCTTCAAAAAGTAGTACAGAAACCTTGAATTCCATACCCTTTTGAGACGCTCAGAATATTTTATACTGATAACGGCAATTGTTTTTAGTAAGAATAATTTTGAACGTTTGTCACACAATTACTAGGATAAACCCCAACAAAATTTAGAATTTCCAAAATAACATATTGTACCCCCACCAATTCAGGCCATGCACTTTCGGACAGCCCCTCTTGTTAACATTCCAGGACTACACCACTGCATAGTATAACAAGAATTTCGACGTTTCGAGCGAACGCTCTTCGTCTGGAGTTATGCTAGTGCCGATCCTTCGTCTGAAGGGCCTTCGCTCGAAACGTCGAAATTCTCCTTATATTGTTCAGGTAGGTGCATCCCTACTGACGAAAACGTGAGCATGCTGAATGCCATTGATGTCCATGCATGCATAACTCATGTTTGTTTGTTTTGATTTCTTTAGTCTGTTGCTGAAAGAATTATTTGATGTAACATCAGAAAGTGGCGGAGATAATGAAATGCAAACATTTGACGACGCATCACGCTCCTTTGGTCGAAAGAATATCCTCAATCATCTCAGCCTTATCGATAGATATTTCGCAGAGTTTCAGAAGAAACTGTCAAGCTCGGAACGTCCAGCTTCGCTATCCTAATGCTACCTCAAATAAGGTTGACCTCGGAAGATTAAAACTAAAGATATACTTTCTTGTTGTGATTGAACAAACTATACGTATCAAAACTAATATTTAGGAATATATTTAGGTCAAAATTGGAAAAAAACATTTCCATCCCGGTCAAGTATAGGATAAGCGTTCATATGGAAAATTTTATCCCTAGCCGTGCTGGCTCGTCTCTCATATGTGATATGAACACACAATATCCATATTAAAAATGACATGCGGATCTCACACAGGTACTGGGTTCATATGAACTGCAAGCCCTTACTCTATAGTGACATTATGACAAAGGAAACCTTACAACGGACAGTAAGTTCAGGTCCGTCTGTTTTGAATTGAATTTATACTACTGCATGATTAATTATCTCTGCCTCCAAACAACAGACACCATTCTTTATACCAAGGTTATCCGCGAGAAACCTTTCTGTGGCACGTGATTATATATATACGATTGCATATTATCTTCTTTCTTTGGCGATGACAACTCTTACAAATAACGCTCTGCATGAAGAGCATGTTTTGGTTGATCTTTTGAAAAAAGAACTGGCCATTTTTTGTCGCAAACACGTCGAATAGAATAAATTGAGACTGTAAATGCCAATAAATGTTATTGTACATAACACTGCACTATAATATATGCAATAATTTATTATCTAATTCATACCCATGACCATACGATAAAAGGCTATTATTCTCTTTATGATGTACAATTAGTGTTGAATGAAGTAAAATGTGTAATTGTTGGAATGAAGTATAATTGTTGGTAATTTAAATGACTATACGGGATCAATGCAATGACGTTTTTTTATACAGTTAATTCAAAAAAACTGGTTGTCCTTTGCAAACTTTAAACTCTAAACCTTAAACTCTAAGCGTGCAAAGCATAATGGGAGCATCATTTAATCAGTTTAAAATCCTATATGGAGCCCATTTCTTAGAGACATAGTAAATATATATATCTCCTTACGAGAACAATTCATTCACAAATAGCTGCAATATTCAACTACTAAGCTTGAAACATGTGCTCCCATTAAGCTTTGCGCGCTTAAAGTTTAAGGTTTAGAGTTTAAGGTTTGCAAAGGACAAACTTTTTTTGAATTGGCTGTATACAAAAAACTTCCAGCCACAGGTTTTGTAATTATTTTTGATGCGTATATGATTTGAACACCCTAAAGTAGCTGCCCTCTGAACATAGGTCAGCATGATCTGGTCGAAGGCTTTATAAGGTCAAGGGCGCCACTGGCAACCTCCTTGTGACACATGTCTGATCGCAATCAATTTCCGTTTAATAATCCCCTCTAATATTCACCTGCAATTAATAATCCCCTCTAATATTCACCTGCAATGTCTTTGCAGCACAAAAAATGAGAAAAAAACAACATCGCGAAGGCAATATGGCATTGAGAATTATTTCTTTTCTGACTTATTAACGCGACCTCGCAGTGTGAAAAATAAGTACGTTATTTTGAGGCACCTCGGGGATATGTGTTTATTCACCTCGGCGCTGCGCGCCTCGGTGAATAAATCACATATCCCCTCGTTGCCTCAAAATAACCTATACTTATACAGAGGTCAGAGCCACTCAGAGGTTGGATTCGGACAAAAACCCGTAACCGGCCACCATGTAACTGTTATGCAGTCATCATGCAGCTGCCATGTTCCGTAGCCAGTGCATTAGCGAGAGGCATTCACACTCCTCTCTGAACGCCTGTCATTTTGGATGACCGTCTCTCCTTAGCACACACTGTTTGCACACTGGCTATAAACATGGTGGTAGTTATGCCAACTTCAAATTTATCGGTGGATATGAACTTTTATAATACTATGAAACTATATTTATGCATATGTGACTGTGAATGTAGGCTAGTCATATTATCAGTATGATGACAAATATTATCAAAATATTTAAAAAATTATAGCAAAACATTTAGACTTTGGTGATGCCAAGTCTAATCATTGATGCCAATGCTCTCAATGTCTGCTGCAAACAAAGTTTTCAATTACGGCTGCTACAGTGAACTCCATATATGTATATCTGGAGCAAGAACTTCAGTCATTCGGCCTATGAGAAAAGTGAAGCCAAGATGGCGGCCATTGACGTCCAATACCGTAAACCGCCGACTATAAGCCCTGGGCTTATATACTTTCGTAAGCGATTTTTGGTGGGCTTACTCAAGGGGGGACTTATATGCGGGTGGGCTTATACATGTGTGTTAGTAATAAACAAGTCAGACAAACAAGTCAGTCATAAACAGGGAAATAAACGTGTATTAAGCAGCGATTACTGGCCCATTAAATTGGGGGACTTATATTCAGGGGGATTATATTCGGATGGGCTTATATTCGGTGGGGGGTTATATTTGGAATGAGGTGAGCGTTAACGTTAGTACATGCATGTGGTGGGCTTATACACGGGGGGCTTATATTCGGGGGGCATATAGTCGGAGGTTTACGGTAGTTCTGATCGAAGGTCGTAAACAGCTTTTATACCATTTTCTCCAGCTAAATCCAGTTTTTTCTAACGGACCGTGTCACTAACGAAGTTATCAGTTCATAAAACCATAGTCAGTTCCAGTCCCTTTCTATTGTTTTTGTCTGCGCGGTTAACACTAATTAGCTGGCTTCAACTTTTGGACTCGAGTTCTCGTTCCAGTATATATGGAGCTCACTGCTCTACTATAAATAACATGCACTCGACATGTTCACACATTGAACTAATTACGGTAGTAGCTATCCGGTATATATCTTACCTTATTATACTTTGCGAATCTGCTTCTATGCTCTGCTTCAGAAACATTTAAAACATATAAACTTAAAATGTGGTAATCGGCCACATTGTAGTCGAAGAAATACTGTTATGTTGCAAAGTAAAGCGTGGAAATACAGGGATTGATAGGGAGCGGTCATTAATTATTGGGGGGGGGGGTGGTTATAAAAGAGGGCCCAAAAATACATAACCCACCTAAAATATCAGCCCAAAAATCTTGGCCCTCCCCAATACTTTCGCACAGAAAATTGTAGCCCTCCTTTTTCTCAAATATGTTGCATTAAAATTTGATTTGTGAATATGTAATAATTGTGTCATCAATTTTGGGACAACACGTATTTCTTAAATCAATCGCATACATATTTTTGCTCTTCCAATCCAAGTTCTACAAACTCTCCCCGATCTTGTGATCTGCAGAAAATTGGAAATGTTCTCTTTCTCAATGTCTGTCCCTTCACAGTTAGGATCTTCATTGTCTTCCTTATCTTCATCGTCTTCAATATCATCATCACTCCCAATTTGCTGTTCCACAATATCTTCTTCGTCATCATCGCTGTCATGGTATTCATCGATGTCGTCGTCACTAGCATCATCACGGCTATTGAGTACAGCGACCTAACATTGTCTGCTGTTACGATATCCACTTTCTCCCGTTTCAATCCACCTTTTGAGTGCTTCAACTTTCGCTTACCAATATACAAGTCCAGAACAGCAACTTTCAATTTCACCATGAGCAATGCAAATCTTCAACCATCCGAAAAAGTGAAGCTAGAAATAAAAATTTAGGCTGGATTCCAAATCCACGTACCGGAATGAACAAATTCTATAACGATGTTTATGAATCATTCTATTTGGAGCGTAAAGGAGCATTCTGTAACACGAAAAAGGACTTCAAGAAGGCATTCCATGCCAAAGCCAGACGTCAGTATGACAATGAGATGATTTCAAAAATCAAGAAGCAGGCACAGCATATTAAGTCTGAAAAGGATCCTTCGCAGGCTGGGTATTTTCTCAGGGAAATCATGTGCTAAAACCGCATAATAGTGGAACAATAAGACAGAAAATAATTTTTCTGTGTTGGTGTTGTGTACTCAGGTGAATATGATGCTTTGTCATGTTACTCTGAGTGTATATCCACACCGGGCAAGCTTGAAAAATATGCCTGACCACGGTGGGAATCGAACCAACGACCTTTGGAATACTAGCTCAATGTTCTGCCAACTGAGCTACGCAGTCTGGTCGGTTCGAGTTTGTGATATTTCGGAACAGAATCTAGTTCCTTCGATATCAATGTCATCTAATAATAATCATGATTTTTCTTTGTTCTGTTAGGTCACATCTTTAGATGATATTAGTTATGTTGCATTAAACTACAAATATGAATTTGGGGCACCTGACCCTAGCCTGAGAAATCCAGACCCCATATCAGGTGCGAGCTGACTGCCTGACGTGGGGGTGGGGGGAGGGGGTAACTGCCCGTGCTTGACATGAGGTCTAAATTTCTCAGGAACCTGACCCCTATTCTCGGCAAAAGAGACTGGGCACAGTCAATGTCAATAATTGTCATGCAAACAATATATGTTGATATGCATTGTTAACCAAATATCACACACAGGGAATCGACCATGCCCATAGAATTTTTCACACGAGACTGATAAATAGAAAACAGAATCTAAACTATGAATCAAGCAATATTATTATAGCCCACTGAAGTTACTGAACTGTATAAAATGAAAGGTTAAAACTTCAATCAATCTCCCAATCAAAAAGTGAATGTCATAGACACGTTGTTTGACTTTGAAGTACAGTATAAAAATCATTAGCATACGCGTTTCCCTGATATGTCACCACCCGTGAGCTCGGCAGCAATAAACCTTTGTAAATCTCATAATGAATAAAGTATTTTTAATAAAATTACAAAAGAGATTAAATTACAAAAGAATGAAACATCATTGTTGTAAAGCTATATATTACTTATTAATAATTTACATAAAAATGTTCGAGACAATTGTAGTTTTAACTTACGCGTTTATAGCGAACATTCCACCTGCAAAGTTTTCCTGGCTTTGTTATATCACATTATACAACACTAACATCTTGAAAATTCCACTCAACTATGTAATTTTTGTTAGTGTTGTTTAAGGTATAAATGCTTTTCCATTTAAAAATGAATTAGATAAAAGCCATATTTTCCACGCGAAGGCGACTTTTACTTTATGTAGCGCGGCGCCATGTTTGTTTTGTTTTGAAGCAATCTGTGACCGTTACTTCTTTAAACTATATTGCTTTAAACTGATTGGTTGATTTAATCATCACAATGTTTTTCCACCAATCAGATGAGTTTGTTATAGATTTTTGCACTGTTATTACAGAAAATTGCACTGTGATTACAGAAAATTGCACTGTGATTACAGAAAATTGCACTGTGATTACAGAAAATTGCACTGCTGTTTGGGATTAACTACACTGAAATCAACCAATCACAGTCGAGTAATATCTTTATGTATATTATTAAGCTATAAATATGTACTATATCTATGTGCTATAAATATGTACTATATATAGTCTTGCCGAAAAACGGCTTGTGAAACGTCTTGATCATGATGAGATTAACATTCGTATTCTTCAACAATTTAAAATCAGTTCTTTGAATGTTTGCATGGCGATAAAATATAATTGTTTTTGTTTGTGGAAACACCACGTAAATTTATTGCTGCACATATTATTAGCACTGATGAAGATCCGGGCTTACGGATCGAAAGCTTTGCAGTAATAAATTTACGTGGTGTTTCCACAAACAAAAACAATTTAAAATCAAATTAATGATCTTTGGTGAGAAAATTAAACTTTAAAAAGTTTATGTAAATCACATGACATGTAATGTGTATATCACATATACAAACTCCTTCACGGTCATGATTTAGTTTGTGTTTTCGTCATGAATTATTAATGAGTTTCACGAGTACAGATATTGTTCTTCAACAAATCGGATACTTTTACTTTTCAACAACTATTAATGCTTGTCATGCACTTATCAAAAACAGTAGGTAGCCACCTTAGGCAGCGTTTACACTGTACCGTTTTCGTAGCGTTCTCGTATTGTTCGAGAGAACTAGACTATTGTCTTGCCTTCCCTTGAGGATTAAGAACAATACGAGAACGCTACGAAAACGGTACAGTGTAAACGCTGCCTAAATCAGCACCATACTTAATACATAGTACAAGCGTTGTACGGTCTTAATACTTTTGGAATTAACTTACAAAATAATTACTGCAGCGTAACGACGTTGGCATAAGCTTCTTTTTCATCATTCTGTGGTGTAACATTTCCATACGTGGTTTCACCAGCTCTAAGAATGTGGGTAATATCGGCGTACTCTGTTTGATCTGACTCTGCAGGATGTTCGTTTACACTTTTTCCAGACTTCATATGTGACATCTCAGTATAAACCAAATCATTATTGTCACCCTAGTTTATAGAATATGCGTTGTTTGTATTTACCGTCACGGGCTAGAACACCATGCATGGACATGTTGACATTTTTATCATCATGGACATGGGTATATATTTCGCTACAAAATCTCATGCAATAATTCTTGTGAGGTAACAATTTTTAAAATAAGTTTACATTGATTGTCATGTTCCGTTGGCGGCCATGTTTATATAATAACACATCTGTAGCATAAAATACTTTTAAAATTAGTATATTTACAAAGTAAGACAGCCAACTCCGGCCAATTTTTCGAATTCACGCATTTTAGTCTAGCCCAAATAAATAGTCCATCATATAGATAAACATATAGAATATCATCAGATTAAAGACTTTATCTGAAACTTACAACATGCAACCCTGAAAAAACAAACATGTTTTACTTAACATCTAATGAAATTTATTACATATCATACCTTTCCATTTTTCTTTTTTTCAGCGCTTGGGTTAACTACAGTGTACACATCACCATTGACTGGTCCAGTCACATGGTCAACTGAATTTTGCCTGTAATATATTCCAGAAAGGATGCGATATTAATAATAATACATACAAAATAAAAATATAACACGCAGCATATAACATAGTCTACGCCATACCATACGCAATTAGACCATAGTAATTATATAAAAGAGTATTAGCTTTGAAGAACTGTATAAAGTTGTCGTTGACAACGCCAATGGGTCTCAAAATTCTAACAGTACGTATGTTGTTAACCCGTTTTTAATATTTTAGTGTGCATGTATTTACTTTCAGTATTGTCATTTTAATGCATGATATTAGCATTTTCAACATTAAACAATTATTGAATGAGGTCGAGCAAAATATGAGGAATTATTAAGGCCGAGGTTTGTGTTATCTGCCGAAGCAGAAGGCTGAGGCAGATAACACAAACCGAGGCCTTAATAATTCCTCAAATCGTGCGAGAACCGAATTAAATAATTGTTTTAATATTTATTTGTCGAAATACACAAAAACGGTCGGCGAACCTTTCCTTTGAAGTGTAATAATGTTCGGATGTAATAATGTTCGTCTTTGATATTAACTTACGTTTGCTCGTCTTTGTAACCTTTTTCTATAAAAAAGAGATCGAACCAATTATTTGAAAACTTCACATGCATAAAAGCTTTATGCCATTGTGCGAAACATTAACTATATACAAATGCCTTATATTCACTCCACGTGACGAAACATTTATTAAAATACTTCACGCCAGGGCTTGTAATCAGTGCAACCTCTAAAATTGACATTATAACAAAGGAAACCTTTTTACGGACAGAAAATTCAAGTCCGCATGTTTTGAATTGAATACTGTAATAGTTCACATGATATACTGTACTAATTATGCAATGTTTTTTTCTCACTCGAAAACTTATGGTGACCACTCGGAAGACTTACACTGGCCCTCCATAAAAAGTGAATGATAACTTACTCGTAGATCTTCGTTTACACCAAAATACCAAGACGATTATAACAATTACCAGCGTTACCACCAGTGTAAGAGGAATAACGATAGTAGTAAATGAGACTCCATCATTATCTGACTTTCCCGCGGCATTAGTTCCTTCACCTTGTCCTTTGGTAGTCTGCTTCCGTGTGTTTTCTTTTGTTGGAATGGAGGTTGCTTCCGTAGTATTTGGTTCAGTTGTAATTAGGTTGAGTACTATATGAATGAAGCAATGTATGGAGTCTGAGAAGTACAATAAGTGGAACAACGTTAAATGACAATGACTCAATGAAAGGGGGCGAAAAACATATAACTTTATATATATAACCTTGTAGTAGAATTATTGAGATTGGGAATTTTATGCAAGTGTACTGAGGTTTGGGCATTAATTAAGGCTCTAGTTCAAGTTTTATAGAAAAATTAGAGTAAAATTGCCATGAACATACCTGCTGAGACTGGCCGGCAGTTTCGAGCACGCTCACAACTTTTCTTGGCTGAGCTTTGATTCAGCTGTTTTATGGCATGGTGATACGTCTTATTAGTCCGAAGTGTTATTTCAATCATATATCCTTGAATATTTGAACAACTAGTATCATTTGGTTTCATCCCTTTTAGGAACACATTTTGTTCATCCATATTGTTAGTAAACAATCTACTTAGAGTACCAGAGGCGGCTAAAACGAAACAAAAGAAAAAGTATCTAAGATTTTGCAAAACAACATCTATCCTTATCAGGAACGTATATACAGGGCCGCCCAGAGGTTGGCGGGGGCCCGGGGCAAATTTTTTTTAGGGGGCCCTACCTAAAATAATTTTTCCGGAAAAATTTTTTCCGGATATTATTTTGGCAACCTCCCCCCCCCCACCCCCCCGGCGCCAAAAATTTTTCGGTCAGTGTACCATTTTAGAGGTAAAAAAAATTTTTCGGACGCAAAATTTTGCCGGACGCGTACGTTGCAAACGCTTTCAAGTGACTTTATCTCATTTTTTAGGCCAAAATTCGGTACTTAGCCCAAGAAAACAGATATCTTGTCCTTTGCGGGGAAATATTTAACACACAAAAAAGGCGGGGCCCCTACAAAAATTTTTCAGGGGCCCCCAGCAACTCGGGGCCCGGGGCAAATTGCCCCCTTTGCCCCCCCCCCCTCTGGGCGGCACTACGTATATAGCAAAGACTCTGTCGTTGGGAGGGTGTAAGGGTATAAAAGCAGAGTATGAAACTAAGTGCATGTGCTTTTCCATGAGTACATTCAAGTAGCAGGTGTTTCTTTCGAAAGAGTATATTAGTACAATGCATGGGATACGGGGTTATATATTCGGGGTGGGGGGGGAGATTTGATGGAATGTTTCCCCGATAAAAAAAATCAAATATTTCGACCCTCAGTGATATCCCGGAAATACAACTCACATTTAACTTTCACGCCGCGCGGCCGATTACACTATGCATTAAGGCCCGGCCACACTACACACGATAACGATACGATAACTTGTATACGCGCGCTGATTGGCCAAAAAATTTATCATTATTGTCCGACTGAAAAAACATCGCTCGGGTGAGCGATTTTAAAATCGTTATAGACATTAAAAACAAGAATTTTATCATTTTCGTCGTAGTGTGGACACCAACACAATTTTTCGACGAATCATCGCGTGTTTACAAGTTATCGTATCGTTGTGTAGTGTGACCTGGGCTTTATCAATATTCGGGAGCCCAATTTGGAAAGGAATTTTGAAGTTTCCCTTGTGCTGAAACAAAATTTTTTCTTGAAAGTAAAATGCATGATTAATTGCTAATTCAAACATTTTTCTTTCCCAACCTTTGAGGTAATACGTTGTTTCTCCTGCCTTCTATTGCTACCTGCATGTCATGACAACTTGCACTCTAATATCGATTCTCGCAACTGAGGCAACTCGTATTGTAAGCTTGGCTCTTTACCTTCGCTTCGTACGCCGGAAATCATCTTTGCCGTCATGCAGCCAATAGGATATTGTAAACAGGTAATAGAATTAATCTCGCAATTCGTAAACCTGGCTCTTTACCTTCGCTCAGTACACCAGAAATCATCTTTGCCCTCAGCCAATAGGATAGTAAACAGGTTATAGAATTAGGATAATTGTATTCTGTATTACTATTATCTTACCTATTTTTTCCAGATTTGTTTTGATAGTGTTGTTTGTGAGGTTTCCAATTGTCGTTGAAAAACACAAAGTATTATTCTCTGGCGGCTCATTCTCACCAGTACTAGATGCACTCCCAGATGGAGAACTATTAACAGTTGGTGATGCTGAAGTTCCAGGTTCTGCAAAAGAATTCACATGCAACCTGTTGTTTTTTGTTCAACGATATCATATAATAACAAAAGATACAGCCTATAATATAGTAATGGTGTATATATATATATATATATATATATATATATTATATAAAAATGGAGATTAATTTTATATTGCAAAATCTTTATTGCGATTTTACATTATGTATTCTCAGAATTCTCTCACGTAAAGCAGCAAACATTTCTATTTGTATCATATCTTGTGAAACTCGTGAATAATTCATGAAGAAAGAAAAGTATAGTTGAAGAATTGTTTGTATAACCGATACAACACTGCCGCTCCTATTGTAAATAGTACATGCAATGTACTGTAAAGTGTATATTGAAAAAAGAAAGCAAATGCAAAGTAGACTAAATTTAGACTGACTGTCTACAATACTACAACAAACAGAAACTTATCGACAGGGGTGAGAAAAGGTATGAGCACGCAAATTTTTTACAGCTGCAGGAAATTAACCTATGGCTAGATTTAACACTAACATACTCTACAGGAATTGTTTTATCTTTAGGCTGTCTAGCTAAGATAATTATTTTTCCACCTCTGCATATCGATCTTGACTCTTAAGGTTATAATGGAATAAAATTTCCTGTTGAAAATTGTTGCCAGGAACAGTCCAATATTTAATGACACATTCTCCAGTAGTCCTTACCTTTTTTAATTGGACGCGTTCGTGGAGGAGTTCGTCGTGAAGGACATGCATCACAACATGTGATCAGTGCGGTCAAGACAACCAATATACCAATTGTTGTAACATGGTGATAATTGAAAAACTTCCCATAGTACTGTATACTGTACATTTTCTGAACACTAAAGAAAATTTAACAGAAATATCAGATTAAATAAAGGTACATGCAAACCTACAAAGAACTTAATATCAGATTAGTTTCTTAGTTAGTTAGTCAGTTAGTTAGTTAGTTAGTCAGTTGGTTAGTTAGTTAGTTAACGAAAACTGTAAAAATTGTCCTCTGAAAAGAGGCTATAACTACACGTAATACTCTTTCTTCGAAGCCTTTAAAATCATGTGATATTTTCCAACGATAAGACAACAATAATAGCCACATTGGAGCACCATGCTGGTTATTGCGTTAATATCAAAAGGCCAACTTAGACAGGACCATTTAAAAGTACTTTAGTGGAGAGTGATGTAAAAATTAAACATAGAGGGTGTTAACCATCTTTCATTGCAACTGCATGAGTGCTGAATCACAGAGTAGAGACATACAGAGCTGTAACTGACCGTCGTAAATACTGCGGAAGCTTATGTTTTCATGTACCCACTTTTTTTCAGGCGACCGAGCAAAAAATTATCAACTGCGCGTGCTCAAAATCAAGTGCGTAAAGTGAGACGTCATCAGGTCGTCGTAGAAATGGAAGTATTATAAGACAAAAAACTCTCATGATTCTCACATAATAGGTAAACCTTTATCTGCCAATCGAATCGCGTGATATGGCACTAAAAAATATTGCACCCGAAAAAATAATCTTGCACCCGAACAAAAAAATCTTGCACCCGAAAAACAAAATCTTGCACCCGAAAAAAAAATCTTGCACCACAAAAAAAATCTCGCACCCGAAAAAAAATCTTGCACCACAAAAAAGATCTTGCACCCGAAAAAATATCTTGCACCCGAAAAAAAAATCTTGCACCACAAAAAAAAATCTTGCACCCGAAAAAAAATCTTGCACCACAAAAAAAATCTTGCACCCGAAAAAAAAATCTTGCACCACAAAAAAAAAATCTTGCACCCGAAAAAAAAATCTTGCATCACAAAAAAAAATCTTGCACCACAAAAAAAAATCTTGCACCAAAAAAAAGGGATCGTACAAAAAAAAATTCTACCCCATGTCCCCAATGCGGCTCCGTATCATCCAATCAGATGCATGCATCTAGTAACTTGCCGAGCATGCGCACAAAAAAAGTGGGTACACTGGTTACAACTCTGTATGTCTCTTCTCTGTGGCTGAATTGAGAGCTCACCAAAGCTCACCGTGACTGCATACAGGCGGCAGGGGGAAAGGATGACTCGCCTGAGATGAGGATAGAGAAAAACAATGGTGCATGATGGGAATGATCATGCAAGGCTCAAATGCCGACTGGGTGCGAGTCAGGGGCAGAGAAGTCGATTTTGTCTAGAAAAAAAAGAAAAACAACAACGTCTTTCCTTGTTAATTATAATATTTCGTTGTAAACCGGAGCGCCGGAAGCAACGTGAAGAGGCAGGGTACTTAACGCCGGTATTCTAAAAGCTCACTCACACTCAATGAGTGGAGGTTTAATCTGAGCTTCTCTTGAGTGTCAATGCTGTTTTTTAATAGCTGAAGGGTGAGTAGTCACATGCTAAGGTATGACACTAGCCCTAGCTCCAGCTATTCAAAACCAGCAATGACACTTGAGAGAAGCTCAGATTGATAGAGCTTTTAGAATACGGGCGTAAGCCTCTTACCTTTCATCTCAAGGATTAATTTGACTGTTTATTATTTGAGGCAATTTTTTCTATGTCTCGTATTTGCGATGAAAAGTGTTCAAAACCGAAACTTTTTTTGGCATTCCTCTCAAAATTACGTTGTTTTAGCTTTAATTTGAATCTGGAGGTTGAGAAACAAAAAATAATCGATAAATATTGACAATTAAAACACAATTATCATTGATGCTGTAAAATTGAAGCCATATTTATACTGGTAATATATCAAGCTGAACAAGCAGAAATCATTTTCTCTTTGGCGTATCATCTAAAATCTCGGCTTCACTTTACAGATAAAGCACAATTTTACAGATAAAGAGCTAAGTTTGTTTGCCGCTTGACGGCTTGAGAAACGAATCAAGAATTTAAAAAATGAATATATTGTCATATTAACCAAGAGTGGAAAAGTATATTCGTTACTTTTGAGCGCGTGTTACGTAACATACAAAAGATTCTCCTCTTAAGCCTGTACACTAGCAATTCTGTCCGCGATTTTTCTCCTCCTGGCAAAATGTGATCGAATAAATGACATGTAGAAGACTTAGAATTGTTTACTTCTGAAAAGGGACTCTATACTTTTGTGTGCGAGTTCACTCATTTGCATCCGTCAGAAACACAAAATCGCGAACAAAATTGCTAGTGTGAACCAGGCTTTAATAAATTAACTGCAAGCTCTCGCAGTGAGCTTGCGAATTGAGTTTTGGAATGAGTGGACAAGAACTCTTATTTCTGAGCCATTTTTGTATAGGTGGCAATGTTTGTTACTGAACCGGCAACTGGACTCAGTTGGTTTGAGCGCTGCACTGCAGGAACAGGGGCGCACATTAAAAAAAACTTTGGGGGGTGTCCTATTTTCCGGGACCGACTTTTGTAGTATTTGTGTTTGATAAGAAAAGCCAACTATTTTAAGGTGTGCACAGTACTCGTGAACCGGTGAAAGTTCGGTTTAATTAATGTCACAGTCTTGTTAT
>CACRXK020000017.1:0-167304 GCA_902702795.2 Paramuricea clavata
AGTTGTTGTCGAAGGTGTCCCATCAAGCTGGGTTCCTGTTATCTCTGGCGTGCCACAAGGAAGTATCCTGGGTCCGATACTTTTTGCTGTCTTCATAAACGATCTTCCGGAAGTAATATCCAATGGCTCTTCGGAAGCTATGTATGCTGATGATACAAAATTGTTTAGAAACATCAACTCTACAACTGACGGTGATTGTCTACAAGAATCTTTATCCAACCTTGATAAGTGGAGCCATGATAATAACATCAAGTTCAACGCATTAAAATGTAAGGTTTTGAGCGTGACTCGAAAGAAATATCCCGTGACTTACAACTATCATCTGGGTTCATCTTCGTTGCTTCGTGTCCGGAAAGAAAAAGATCTCGGCATCATCGTGACAGACAATCTCTTGTGGAACTCGCATATTCAAATGATAACAGCTAAAGCTAACAAGATGCTTGGTCTCCTAAAGAGAACTTGTCCTTTATTGACGGAAACCAAAATCCGGCGTTCATTATACCTATCGCTTGTTAAGTCGAAGTTATGCTATGGTACTGAAATTTGGTCTCCATCCAATGTTTCCCTCAAAGTCAAGATCGAAAGAATACAACGACGAGCGACAAGATGGATCCTAAGATCAAGAATAGGTGAGATATCATACCAGGAGAGACTTCAGACTTTGGACATGCTGCCGCTGTGTTATGACAGAGAAATCCAAGACTTGGTCTTCTTCTATAAGGCACTATACGGTTACGTAGACTTAGACATAGGCAATTATGTTAGTTTTGTTAGTCATGATCGTTCTCGACTAACCTTAAATCCCAGTCTATTACTTCAAGTGCCGTTATGTAGAACAACTACGTTTAAAAACTCTTACTTTAATCGAACAGTTCATTTATGGAATGTAGTGTGCAGAACTGCATCACCTAATAGCTTCGTGACATTATTTACTTTTAAGAACTTTCTTCGTCGGACTTATTCGTTTTTACGTAATTCAGTTTTTGACGTAGACATGCCATGTACCTGGTCTCTTGTTCGAGACTGTCCATGTCACAGAAACTAAATTAAATAATGTATAGTTCTTTGATTGAAGTAAAGTTCTTTCGTGTACATGCCTAAGTCACACGTTTTCAAAACCAAGTTAGTTTTATTTTCCGTACAAATTTTCCAAAATCTTCATGCATTTTACGTATTTCGAGATCCTGTGGGTATGCGCAAATCGAGCTTTACCTCAACTATAATTTATAGTGTAATGTAATTTTTTATGTAAAGTTTGTAAGGGAGGTGCCTCGCATGGGCTTTTTCTGACCCGTTTGCACCTTTCTTTTTGGGAAACACCTATTTATCGTTATTGTTAGTATTCCCAATAAAGTTATAAAAGTAAAAAAGTAAAGGAATAGGGTCAAACTAAAGGGTTGAATATATTACGCCATAATTTGTACAGTGTATTTATAAAATTACAGTATAATATTGAAAACAGCAAAGCGGAAATTTGAAACAAGTCAACTGTAGTGCATAGTAGGATACCAACCTTAAATACTGCGCTTGTTTTCACGTTGATGATACACGGAGATTCCATCCAACTTTAATAGAAAGAAGAGCCTTGCTATTGGGAATAACACATTTCCTTCGCGGATTATTTATAAAGCTATAAAAAGACAGCACGTCCCATGCAATTTAATATAAGGTAAAGTTGGTATAGTAACTCACACGTCATAATGAGGATCGCAACAACACAGCAATAACATGCTATTTTGACGAAGTATTGCAGCCTGATAATCTTGTCTTTCGAATGCTTCCATATTTGTTTACTCAGAGAGATGTTCACTCCACGGCAGTCAAAGAGTCATTGAAGCCACGCCTGGCATTAGGCGCTGAAACCCATGATGTTTTGCGGCCTGCTTGTCCGACCTCCTCTGACCTCGACATTGACATTGTATTTCATATAGTATATAGCGCTCGATGCTTTATACGCCTATGCTCTGGTTGAAGGCTTAATTAAATATTCAATACAAAATACATGTAACAATAACTAAATACCAATAGGCAATAGCTTATTTAGCCTAAGCCTTACTGGCTAAGCCATTCTTTCTTTGAATACCACGACATTTGAAAACCTTCCCGATCGTCATCGGGCATGTCGAAAGATCTGGCGTTTGTCTCTGCTTATAAACAATAATATTCTGCTGAGCAGAAAATGGTTATCTCACCAATTCCCAAACAATATCGTTAGCTTCGAGTAAAGAAGAAGTCGACATGCTTGAATGACCTGAAGACGTGTTCATTCAGGCTGAAAGCTTCGAGCTAAGAGGCTGTGATCAGGTTGTGTTGCCCGTTTAGTCATGCAAATCGAAAATTGCATGACCAAGGCGTCAAAAACAGCCGCATTGCGCGTGCGCGAACGTCGTAAGCCAATCAGAAATAATATAGCTAGTCATGAAATTCTGAAAATGCATGACCAAAACACACACCGAGCAAACCACGCAGCAATCACACGCAATCGTTTTCCACGCGCTTACGCAACCGGTCATGCATGTGAAAATATGCAGGACCGCTCAGTTGCCTAGGTAACAATGCCAAAATCAATAACATACGAGAATATTTAGCAAAAATATCGCCTAAAGACCATTGATTTGGGTAAACAAAATAATAAATAAAATACTTAGGCGGAGAAGTGCAATGATAAAATATAATTCTATTGTAAACAATTATACTGAACTGATTTTTAAACATTTTTGGAGAAATTTTTAGTCATGCCCTGCATGACCTGCATGACCGCTGGTTTGGCCACTGAAAGCAGGGCCTGACCTGATGAGGCATGCTGCATCATCACTGTGGACCCCAGACAGGCTCAAGCATGGGCACATATACAGGGGGGTAAGCCCCCCTAGAAATTCACCCCACCTACTTTCCCATTTGCACCACACTAGAAATTTTTCCACCCTTCCTTTAAAAAAAATGAAATATAAATATAAATATAAATATGGGCCCATATAAATACATTAACCAGGCTGGCCCGATTGCGAAGCTTAAATTTGAATCAAATTATATATACTTTTTGCAAACTAATATACTGAGGCCTCGTCCTTAAAGAGAAATTAGTTTGATCAGAAACAGTTTTGGGCTAATTTTCAAAAGTTAAACTAATTGATGTTAAAGAGTACATTGTTAAAAGTCCATTTTTGCCAAATAGTAAAGTACCAGTACTTGATGGATTTTGGGAATAAATATATTCATACAGATTTTAAATCAATATGGATAGTGAAAAATGCAATAAGTGATATGTCCATATGACTAAACATGAAATCTCGCATGATTTTCCATGAAAAAATACAAATATTGGGCTGTTCAAGTAAATAAACACTGTGAATATTGTAATTTTGGTTGATTTTTAAAATGTTAAAACGTTTTTTGGACCTACCACTCAAATTTGAATCAAATTATACTTTTTGCAAACTATCAGACACAGGATCTATTATGAAAACATTTTAGTTAGATCAGAAGCAGTTTCGGATGATTTATACCTGCTGAAATTATGTTTTACCAATGAACCAATGGTGTAATTTATTAAGTCACATTTGGGAAGAGCAGTAAAAACTAAATTCAAACCTACAGTAGTTAGAGTTTGGATTTTAATATCGATACATTTAATTGCAGAAAATATATCTTAAAAATCAGAACATATACTGTAGTTCGATATTTCCATTTAGTTTTAAAGCTATAGCCAAACATGCTGCATTTAATCACCTTTCCAAATAAATCAGTAAATTTTGAAATCGTTTGTAAAAATCTGCAAAATTAATGTCGAACAAACAAGCAAGTTCTGTTAATATAGATTTACCTGACATACTCATGTCAGGTTTGTTTTTAATATTTTCTAGTATGATCAGAAGCAGGTTATTGGCTAGAAAATCAGTATAAATTCAACCAAACCTTCCAAGGTTCTATATATGACAGTCCAGTCAAAACAAATGCCACTAAACATTGCATCGCTTGTAATTCTTTGTTTATTATAAATTCATCTTGTTAAATCCATCTTCTTACTTTTGAAGATTAGATTGACTAGCTATCTATCAAAAGTCTTTAATAAGGCTAATTTATCTGATGAGTGCCACATCTTGTGGTACGAAACTAATAGTAATAAAGATGCCTAGTGGAATGTGTTGAGTCGTTGCACTTATTTTATATATATATATATATATATATATATATATATATATATATATATATATATATATATATATATATATATATATATATATATGTATATATATATATATGATAAAACACGACTACAAGTGCTTTAACTGGCTTAAAAAACGATCCATCTTCTGATGAGTACATAAGCGAAGTAATTTTTAAAATAATATATATTTATTTAAATAATATATATATATATATATATATATATATATATATATATATATATATATATATATATATATATATATATATATATATATATTTATTTAGGAAATTTATATTTTTTGTAATTTAAAGTCAATATTTTTAGGGAATTTTTCGTTTGTAATCAGCAGTACAGTTGTATCCTCGATAGACATTTTCATGTTTTGTTCATATTTTAGAATAAAACTACAATTATGTTTATATTGTATTTTTATTGTAATATTGTTATATTGTAAATTGTATTTTTATTGTAAATGTTTAATTGTAATTTTATTGTAAATGCGGCTATGCCCTGAAAAGTTTGCTCCTTTAATTTGTTCGTGTGGTGCTACACGCATTATACACGCGCTCCCACATCAGTTGGTGAATGTGGAGGCAATTCGATCATTGTCGGATTCTGTTCTGCATATAGATTGTGTTATTTCGGAATTTCAAAATTATATGGGAAAGAATAAAACACGCTTTAGAGAGAGAGAGCTTCGACAAGGTCGATTAGCCATAATGGGAAAGTGAAAATAAAAATCACGTTATTGCTCAATTGCAACATCCTATTGAAATTGATGGTAACGACTCTGTTGTGTCAGATCAATTAACAAATCCCATGGGAAACAATGAGGCAGAAAACATTAGTCAACTGGATGATTCTACTGAGGCTACATCAAGCATGACCGACGAGACTCTCATTGACAGAGCTGCTGATTGTTTTGTAGGTGAACAATACGTATGTTAACAGTAATGTTATTGAAAAACCTAAAGCTGTGGTGCATCAAGAATCCTATTGTAGTGCCGGTCAGAGAACAATTGGGACAAATGACTATTATGTGTGTTGTGTGTGTATTGTGTGTTACTATGTAAATTTGTAAATAGAACAATAAAACTATATAGGCGTGAAAACTAATTAGGTTATGTAAATTGACAGTGTGTATAAAAGGACAATTTTAATGCGATTTGGGGTGATTTTTAGTAAATAAAGCGTGTTTGTACGAAGTTTTGTTTTACTTTTCTGTGGCGATTTTTTCGACACGATCTCGCTTAATCTGGTGTGAATTGTGACATGGTGATAGATACGGGATCTAACATTACAATTTTGAGACCGGACGTATTGGGGCGAGTTTCGAAAGACGTAGACATTGATGTACAGCCAGTAGACAGTTTATTACAGACAGTAACCGGTGAAACAACACCAGTACAAAGTCGTGGTAAGCTCGCTTTTCAGGTTGGAAATTTGAAAGTCGTACATGATGTATGGATTGCAGATGTCGAGAACGAGTGTATTTTGGGACTAGACTTTCTGATTTCGAATGACTGTGTTGTTGATGTACAAGAATCCTGTTTGCGTATTGGCCCGGAAGAAATTCGATTCAAGGGGATGACAGCCACAAAGAAATCAGTTTGTCGCAGAGTGATGGTTGCTGAAACATGGTTGGTTCCACCGAAGAGCGAAGCGATAATTCCAGGAATGCTGGACGGTGATGGTAGTCCTGAAGAAGGTTGGGAGAAATCAACCCTAGCAAGGAACCAGGATTGTCCAGTGATATTCTCGTAGCAAGGACGGTTGTAGATATTGGTAAGCCCTTATTTGCTGTAAGAGTGTTAAACATGTCGGATGATGAACGAATAGTCCGTGAAGGTACAGATGTTGCTAGTTGTGAAATCATCGACAGTGTGACCGTGGTGGGGAATACTGAGCCTGGAAGTCGTGAAGCGAGTGATGAGTTACCTGAAGTGGTAAAGAAGCTTTATGACCGTAGTTCCGGAGGTTTGGACGATTCGCAAAAGAGTCAGTTGTATTCGTTGCTGGTGGAATTTAAAGATGTGTTTTCAGAAGGTTCAGGTGACATGGGGAGAACATCTTTAACTTCACACAAGATTGACACTGGTAACCAAAAACCGATCAAACAACAACCGCGGCGTCTAGCACTGGCGAAGGTGGACATTGCACAAGAGGCGATTAAAGGAATGCATGAGCAAGGAATTATCGAACCTTCAAGCAGCCCCTGGACAGCGTCTATTGTCTTGGTGAAGAAGAAGGACGGCACAAACAGGTTCTGCGTTGATTACAGAAAGTTGAATGATGTGACGAAGAAAGATTCCTACCCGCTCCCTCGAATCGATACGACACTTGACGCGTTAGCTGGCTCGAAGTGGTTTTCAACTCTGGACATGAAGAGTGGTTATTGGCAGGTGGACTTGGAACAATGTGACAGAGAAAAAACGGCGTTCTCGACAGGCTACGGGTTGTGGCAGTTCACCGTTATGCCATTTGGGTTATGCAACGCCCCCGCTACATTCGAAAGGTTGATGGAGTTAGTTTTGGCTGGTCTGCCTTGGAGCGTGTGTCTTCTATACTTAGACGACATCTTGGTACATGGAAAGACGTTCGAAGAAGAGATACTTAATCTACGCGAAGTCTTTGGTCGTTTTCGAGCAGCCAACCTCAAACTGAATCCGAAGAAGTGCGAGCTATTCAGACAGAAAGTGCTCTATCTGGGACATATTGTGACCCAAGAAGGAATTTCAACGGAACCAAGCAAAGTTGAAGCTGTGACTATGTGGCAAAGACCTACGAACAAAGGAGATTTAAGAGGATTTCTAGGACTTTGCTCGTACTATCGCAAGTTCACAAAGTCATTTGCCGACATTGCAAGCCCATTGCATAAACTCACCGAGAAAGAAACTGTGTTTGATTGGTCTGAACAATGTGAGGAAGCGTTTGGAGAATTGAAGCGTCTTTTAACGGAAGCCCCAGTGTTGGCCTACCCAATTGCGTCAGGGAGATTTACGATAGACACGGATACGAGCGAGAGAGGAATTGTCGCTGTCTTATCTCAAGAACAAAACGGAATAGAAAGAGTTGTCGCGTACTTTAGTCGAAGTCTGAGCAGAAGAGAACGAAATTACTGTGTGACGCGAAAAGAGTTACTGGCAGTGGTCAAAGCAACAGAAAAGTTTCATTATTATCTCTATGGTCAACGATTCGTGGTGAGAACTGATCATGCTTCATTAAAGTGGTTGTTCAATTTAAAGCAGCCAGAAGGACAGATTGCTCGTTGGTTGCAGAAGTTACAAGAATATGACTTTGAGATCGTGCATCGTGCAGGAAGAAGTCATGTCAATGCAGATGCTTTGTCACGACGACCATGTTATGAGTCAGCATGCAAGTTCTGTTCGGCTTTAGAAGATAAAGATAATGAAAACGAAGCGATAAGTGAGGAAGAAGAAAGGGATATGCGCGGAAATGGAATTTCAAGAGGGGCGACCATAAACCAAGACGAACTGTTGTTTCAAATTTGGACAAAGGAAGAGCTCAGGACGAAGCAAGTGGAAGATCCAGATATTAGACATGTGATGGAATGGAAGATTAACGGAAGACCAGAATGGAAAGACATTTCGGCTATGAGTCCAGTTACAAAATCATATTGGGCGCAGTGGGCATCAATTGATGTGGTGGATGGAATCCTTTATCGACGTTGGGAGGATGCAAGTGGACGTGAAGTGAAGTATCTCTATTTAACATCAAAGGCGATTCAAGATGATGTTTTGCGAAATCTACATGACTCTCCAACTGCGGGACACTTCGGCGTGAAGAAAACGTTAGCTCGCGTTCGAAAACGTCTCTATTGGATAAACCTAAGATGGTCAGTGGAGAACTGGTGCAGAAAATGTGAGAAATGTGCGTCGCGTAAAGGATATCCTAGAAGAGCCAATGCTCCGTTGAAATTGTACACCGTTGGTTCGCCGATGGAGAGGATAGCTATCGACGTGTTGGGACCGCTTCCAAAAACAGATTCGGGAAACCAATATATACTCATTGCTCAAGATTACTTCACGAAGTGGCCGGAAGCCTTTGCTCTTCCAGATCAACAAGCAGTTACAGTCGCAGAAGTGTTGGTCAACCAGTTCTTCACTCGGCTTGGGATCCCTATGGAGTTACATTCTGATCAAGGGAGGAATTTCGAATCTGAAACTTTTCGAGAAGTTTGTCGGTTACTTGGAATTAGTAAAACGAGAACAACTCCTTACCATCCTCAGTCGGACGGAATGGTGGAACGTTTTAACAAGACAATAGAAGATGGATTGGCGATGTTTGTGAATGCTCATCAAACCGACTGGGACATGCATATTCCTCTGTTGTTAATGGCATATCGTAGTGCAGAACACGTAGCAACGAAGATTAGTCCATCCCGGACGATGCTTGGTAGAGAGATGAAATTGCCTATTGATGTTTGGGCAGGACGACCGGAAGGTGGTGAGATGCCACGAAGCAGCCCGATGTACGAGCAGAAGTTACAAGAAAAGATGGACGAAGTGCATATGTTTGCAAGAGATAACTTAAAAATCAGTTCTGGTGCGATGAAGCAACATTATGACGTGAAGGCTATGGCAGTGAAATACGAAGTTGGCACGGGTGTTTGGCTTCATAACCCAAAACGGAAAAAGGGAAGATCACCAAAGTTGAGCAGAAATTGGGAGGGCCCTTACGTTGTGGTGAAGCAAATAAATGACGTTGTCGTTCGAATAAAGAAGGGGCGCCAGGCAAAGCCCAAAGTCGTGCACATCAATCGACTGAAACCTTACACAGGTGGAGAGTATTTTGGTTGGTTCGCAGAGAAAGGAAGCACTGGTTCCGGAACTTCGAGGAACTTAGATATCGGCAAGTCGACTTTACCTGGGGTGAGGACAACATCAAAGAAAAAGAGTAATGGTAAAAACACAAACAGTAGGACCACAGTTGAATCGTTGCGTCGCGGTATACGAACTAGGAAACAACCACAAAGATATACACCGTAAGATTTTGGGTTGAAATTGTTCAACGGAGACCGATGAACTGGGGAGAGGGCAATGTAGTGCCGGTCAGAGAACAATTGGGACATATGACTATTATGTGTGTTATGTGTGTATTGTGTGTTACTATGTAAATTTGTAAATAGAACAATAAAACGATATAGGCGTGAAAACTAATTAGGTTATGTAAATTGACAGTGTGTATAAAAGGACAATTTTAATGCGATTTGGGGTGATTTTTAGTAAATAAAGCGTGTTTGTACGAAGTTTTTTTTTACTTTTCTGTGGCGGTTTTTTCGACACGATCTCGCTTAATCTGGCAGAACACTATGCTAAAGTGGCAAAAAACCTTCCAAAAACTTGTAAAACTAATGAAAAGCACAGCACGGTTGATAAACCTGAAAATATTTTGCAAAATCATCTGCTACAAAGGAGCACTGACGCTGATAGCTTTATTGGGGTCGACCGAAGGCGAAAAAGAATAAAGAATTTTTTTCTTTCTGGAATACACGAGAGTGTGCAAGAAGAGTTTCAGATCCTGTCTTATCTAAAGAGCAACGTAATATAACACAGACCCATAATTTCCTGTTTCGAGGTCAACGTAGGGGGATACGCTCTGCGAAAGTCCATATTCCATCAGTGGGGTTGCTAGTTCAATTTGACAGTTTCAGGCCAAAGTTTGTCAAATGTAGACCTTGGCAACCAATAAATTTCAGAAATTCCACTGAACGTGAAATTAAAATTAACACTACCCATCACGGGAAATACTCAAAATTTGTGTAATGGCTAGAATACCAGTTAGAATCTCTTCATTCCGTAATAGCATGTCTAGACCAAAGCAAAGCGGGAGTAATAGAAATAATTTGATATCAGTGTTGCAGAGAACTCATGCTGACGTTTCCACCCAGGCCAATAATATTAACCGAGGTAGCATTAGTAACAATCAACTGTCGAAGTTTTTTTATAAGTCGAAAATTAAAATCGCCCATTTGAATATTCGATCGCTAAAGAAACATGAACATCTTCTACAATTACGTTGTTTAGTTAAAGAAAATGACTACGATGTTTTTGCAGTGTCAGAAAGTTGGTTAAATTCAGGGACCGCGGAACAGGAGGGGCTGGGGGGGATCTGAAATCTATCTTATTGTGTATTACTTACCGTCCTCCTGATTGTTCCGTGACATGTTTTGCAGATGAATTTTTGGAGTTGCACACTCTAGCTCTTACCATGGATAATAAAATAAATGGATAGGAAACTAGCTGACGTGACCTAATATTTTCAATGGGCTGATGGCGTGATTGGATGTTGAAACCTAGTTGCAAACCAAATTCTCAAAAACGGCATGTTTAGCAATAATACAGCTAAACATTTTAGTCAAAGAGCAAATAAATATAACTACGCCATTCTACGATGAAATCTCTAAGTATTCCTAGTCAAATTTAGCGAATATTTCAAGCACTATATAAACAGTGTAAAATGCATCGCAAATTTCGTTAAAATTGTCGACGCCAATTTTGTAGCTACAAATGTAAAAAAATACAAAACAAAGACGTAAAACATTTACCTTGAATACATTGTAGTGGCTTAGGCATATTTTTGAAACAATTAGACCAGTTTATGCTTCAATATTACTCTTTTAAAGCGGAAAATATAGCGAGACAACAAAAATGCTGAGAACATGCAGATTGCAACTAGATTTAGACTGTGACGTCAGGAAGTTTCCTATCCAGTTATTTTACAATCCATGCTCTTACTTATGGGAAGGAAGTATTTATCATTGGCGATCTCAACTGTGATATCTTGAAAAACAGTCAAGAGTCGAGAGTACTTACTAGTTGGTGCTCTAGTTTAGTTAAATCCAACACAACTAATTACTAGTCCAACAACAGTAACACCACAATCATCAACTCTTATAGATGTCAACATGACAACTAATACTGGTCTAGTAGAGTAATGGAAAATCATATAAACGATCATTACTTGATTTTTACCGTGCTAAAAATAAAACTTCGAAAACTCCAACCTGCACTTATAAACGTCAGAAGCTATAAGCACTACGATCGGAACTTGTTTTTGGAAGATATAGCGCAAGAGCAATGGGAGAATATTTCAATGATTGATTTCGTAGATGGACAATTAAATCACTTTTAACCGTAATTTCCTCAGAATTTTGGATAGACATGCTCCAGTTAAAACCATAAAAGTCAGATATCGCCACTCTCCGTTCGTGAATGATGAAATAAAAGAGCTGATGAAGAAAAGGGATCGTTTGCACAGACTAGCGCGGCAGACCAACAATATCTGTTACTGGGACAGTTTTCGCGTGGCTCGTAATGAAGTAAAGAAAACATTGCGAGTGACAGAAAAATGGTATATTCAAAATGAAATTTACAAAAATAAAGAACCTAATGCAATGTGGAAAGTTATTAGGAGATGTGTGCCTCGCAACGAGGTATCACATGAAAGAACTGGCTGACGAATTTAACATCTTTTATACATCAGTTCGGGTTAAAGCCGCAGAAGAGTCAAAGAAGATAGTCATTGCAAATAATCTTCCGTTAGTTCAACCTAACAATCTTATATTAAATAACAACACTGACGAGTTTTACTTCCGCCCTGTATCATCCTATGAAATACGTAAGATCGTGAATTCATTTCCATCATATAAGGCACCAGGATGGACAAAGTCTCTGTCTCTGTTATAAAGGAAGCTCTACCTATAATTCTTCCAACCCTAACCGAGATTGTAAACCGTTCCTTATTAACATAAACGCCTTGGTCTTCAGCAAACTTTATTATTGTTTATCTGTGTTGGAAAATTTGTCTAAGAAAAATATTGCCAAACTACAAACTGTGCAGAATGTCAAATCGACTCTTAATTGTGTCAAATCGACCCTTCTGTCAAATCGACTCTTAAATGTGTCAAATCGACCCTTCTGTCAAATCGACTCTTATAATTGTGTCAAATCGACCCTTTTGTCAAATCGACTCTTAAATGTGTCAAATCAACCCTCCTGTCAAATCGACTCATAAATGTGTCAAATCTACTCTTCTGTCAAGTCGACTCTTAATTGTGTCAAATCGACTATTAATATTGTGTCAAATCGACCCTTCCGCAAAATTGACAGTCTTAATTCTGTCCAATCGACCCTTCTGTCAAATCGACTCTTAATTGTGTCGATCGTCCGTCGTATGATCGTATCAAATTAACTTCCGCATAAAACTAAAAGAATGCACATGCTCGCAAAGAAAAAGAAGAGGACGTTTTTTTGATTATACAAGGTGAGGTTTGATGTTTCATTTTGAAGGGTATTGAAATTTGTTTTCCAGATTTTTAGTAAATTTATCGTAAATATAAATACGGTATTTGTAACAACTAATCACGGGAATTGAATGTGTAATCATATTAATGATCGCGGGAACTGAAACGAGAATGCACGCGCCCGTAAGCAATTGGGTTTGCGATCATCCTGGAACATGCGTACTAACTTTTGGCGCCATTATCGAACGTTGGCCGTTGGGATTTGCTTCGATGAGGGATACGGATAAAATACAAGCGTAAAACTTCGTTCGTTTTAGACAAACAAACAATTTATTAGGAAAATACGTTCAAGAAACGTCTCGTGCTGTACTAGCCTAATGGCAAATGTTTATATTTACTTTCATCACTTTCGTGTCGACGACTGTTGTTTGCTGATGGTCAAATCACGACAGCGGACATCAATTATTCAAAATATGTTCTTATAGCTTCACGTTTACGATACGAAACACGTTTTAATGTAATATTATTTATTTTTTGTATATGTATAGGTTCTAGTTGAAAGTAACAGCGACGATGAAAAAAGTGCGCACAACATTGAAATATCCAGTTCACTATTCGAATCCTGCGACATATCACTTGCTAGTAGCGCAGTCTAGTTTAACTTTGCCCAATCAAGAATCATCTCCTGAATCAGGCATACTGGCAACACTGGTTCATTTGATAATGTAAGTTTTTAAACTGGTATTTTAGGTTATAGCCTCGGTCAAATGAGGATGAAAGTCATGCGTGAATTGCTTATAAATACACAAATGACATTTCAAGTTCCAGATTAACAAAATACTATTAAAGCTTTGATGAGTGTTCCAACTATGTTTCAACTTAATTAAAATACTCTCATCCTCGTTTGATCCATAATTATTTGTTGATTTTACTCGATACTAAATAGTGAAACATCGAATCCAGTTATCCAGATAAAATCTTATGCAGAACCCACTGTAAATCCAGGCTGTAATCACATAATTATATAAAAGTCGTTTCAGTAGCAGCAAAAGCCAAAGTAAACACCAATCTAGGATTAATAGGTTTAGCTTTTAGGCCGAGAATAATACACGATTGACAATTTTGTGGCCGATTGATTATTTGATGTTGTTGTTGTATACAGGACATCTGACTTACATGTCAAATTAATAGTTGAATCTATGATTATATTGAGCATGGCAGATTTGACATTTGAAACATTGTTGATGTTAATAACCCATTGAGTCGCATTGTGCCCTGATGCACACTAAGTATTTATTATTTTACTCTGTCTAACACTAGGCAATTTTACTCATCAAGGGGAGAGCGCTGGAGCTTAATGTGTTAACTAGCCTATCTGCCCATGTTTATAGTTAACCCATTGAGTCGCACTGTGCCCTAATGCGGCCTAATATATTATTTTACTCTGCCTAACGCCAGACAATTTTACTCATTAAGGGAGGGCGCTGGCGCTTAATATGTTAACTAGCCTATCTGCCCATGTGTCTAGTTAAGGTTACAGAACATCTTTGAGTGTTAATTTTGCCTAAAATTTTTTATTGGTTTCAATGAAAGCATTAGACTAGTTCTACTATCTGACCAAGTATGAACGAAAAATGTTGAAAACTCGCAGAGTTATTTAATAAAATACATTTCGCTGCAGTAAGAAAAACATTGAAAAGGTAATATTCAAATTCCATTTTCTCACTAAAAATTTTACGGTAATTACTGATTTTCAAACGAGTTATGCTCTTTCGGGTTTTATCCAATTTTTCTCAAATTTTCACAGGACATAGCTAAATGCGTCAGTTTCAAAATTGTGTTCGGCTTTTTTTTAATTTTGGATAATTTAAAAATAAAGAGCAATTCACTCAAACAATCAGAAATATATTGCAGTCGTCAAAGAAATCGCCATATCAGCGGAATGACGAAATAAACAAAAATGTCCGAACACAATTTTTTAGAACAACTATTTTACTGTATAAAAATGATATTTTCATAAATATAACTTAAAACCAGCAGGAGCACAACTCAAAAGCGTAAAGGTACCGCGATTTACGATTTTCCTGAATAATTCTTACATTATTTTATTGTTTGTTAACTTTACCATATTTTGCATGCGCTGGAGAACATTTGGTGAAAATTTGATGAAAATCAGACTGATATTTACCCTGCTAGCAGAGTATCCTTTTCACGGCGGAGAGAAAGGATACTCTGCCGAAATTGTGTACTATTCCATTTGAGCATGCGCAACCGTGGAGCATGCGCAGCCGTTGCTCTTCAACATATCGCTCCCGCGTTTCGTTATTTACGCGGGACGTTTACGCTGAACTCTAACAATGAATAAAGAAAACTTTTCAAAATGTACTCCTATCAAAAAAGGAAAGAGACACCGAATGGCTGATAAAGATTATGTATGTTTATGTTGTGGGACTATACTAGTTGGTATACGGTGCACATATAATTTAACAACGTGCGACGGGGTTCTAGAGAAACTGGAAAAGTCGTTGGAATGTCAGATAAACATTGACGAAAATTCGTCTTGGTTTTTGCAAGTCCTGTTTTCGCAAAATTGACTCCCTAACTAAGCGATCTTTAGTTCTTGAAGCAGACATAAAAGAATTGCGAACTAAATGCAACTTGTATGCTTTGCCTTTGTCTTCGCAAACGCCGGAATGTACATCACCAAAAGTGCAAGTTTATACACAAGTCATCAAAAGATGTGCTAAGTCAAGTCCTCATCGTGCGAAAAAGCGAGCTAGAGGACCGTTGTTCGAATCTCCAGCTGAAAATGATTTTAATTCTAATTTCACGCCACTATATGTAAATGAAGATGTAAATGACCGTTCGTGCGACCAAATAGTGTCGACTGAAAATGAAGTAAATACACGTTCTGTCGAGGTAAGATATTGTTTTTGTCTCGGTATAATCCTTTAAAGCTTTGCATATAAAAGTGGAAATAAACTGATTGTTATTTATATGTGTAATTGATACATGCAGTGATGCAGAAGAATATACAGTCACTGTATTAAATGGATGATTCCAGCTATTGACTAATTTTTTGTCTGGACAAGAAAGACGAAATCTATCATTATAGCTCAAAAGAGCATCCTAAAATTAGTAAAATTGCAAAGTTTGGTTGTGAACTGTTGTAAAATACGAAAAATATAGCTCTGTGTCTGTGAAATTAGCATCAAATTGGTGCATTTTTCTGTGAGTAATACTAAAATACTCAACATTTGCTAATTTCACATGGTTATAACTTATATGTTTTGTATTCTACATTTTGCAACCAAATTTGGCAATTTTACTAATTTAAAAATGTTCTTTCAAGCTATAAATATAAGTGATAGATTTTATCCTTCTTGTATGGATCAAAACGTAGTCTATACGACTATACCTGGAATCATCATTTTAAACACCGCATGTTTATTTTTAAATTGCTAAATTTAAACTATAATTATAAATTGAAAATTTCTATTCAAAACAATTTAGCTGTGCATGTTTATAATTGTCAAGTGATACTATTGCGCTTTTTTAATAGTCAAATAAAGTGCACAACTTCGACCGAAAACTTAAATTAGATGGTTTCGATGTCTTGGCCTTGGGCCGTGGTTAATAATATAACGAAGACAAAAACTAAGATACAAAACAAATAAGCATTGGCTCGCTAAGATAATGCGTAATGAATAATGTCAATTTCAATCAACATTTTTGGTGTTCATTAACGAATACCCTCTGACGAATACCTATCCGAATCGCCATGCATTTGTTAAATTCTTCAATTAAATTGTATTATATTTATATATTATAGGTCAGCATTAAATATCCTTCAGGCAATAGAACAATCAATTTGGATGATGATAACATTGCATCTGTTGTCATAAATTTGGCCCTTGGAATTTATCCAACAGCATTTAAACTTGCTCTACAAAATCAAGAAAGGAGAAAGATTGTAGAAGACCTGTTCTTGAAAATCATGGACAATGAGTGTCATGAAATGTGTAAGAAAAGTTCTCATAGTGTCCTTAAAGATACTGGAGTTGATGGGCTTACAAGTTTTCAGCTAAATAAATTCGAAGAAGAGTTTAAGTGCAAGGCACCATTGACTACAAAGACACTTACATCAGTCTGTCACTCAAAGAGGTCTAGAAAAGCAACCTGCAATTCCAATGTTATATCAACTGTTGGGGCAATTATCCTCTACTCAAGATGCCCTCAGATGTCTGCTTTGGCTTATAGACTTGGGTTTGTAATGCGACATGCTGGTGCAGGAACAATGGTATGTATTCAAACATGTTAGTAGAGTTTTAAAATTATTAACCCTCTTATGAAGGAATTGTCTCAATATTCTCCTTTTGCCAGATCATCTGGCATTAAAGTAAAAATATTATGTTTTTGCACAATATCTGCATGCATGAATTAAAAGGTAATATACTGTAGTTGGAATATATACTATACTGTAGCTCTAATGCCCAGCTGTAGTACAGTAGCTTACTTTGCTATTCTACCCCAACGTGTCAACTGAAGACCTTGCACCTTAATTAATTAATCGACCAATTTCTCTTGTTAACCCTATATGGTGCAGTACACCCTTGTGCAAACTACTTTATTCTGACTATAACAACAGACAAGTTCACTTACTGTATCAAAAGGATACCCATGTGCCTTAATGGATAATTACCCCATTGATTGGCAGCACTCTCCCTCTGACGAGTAAAATTGTCTGGCATTAGGCAGAGTGAAATAATCTGGCATTACTTTAGACAGAGTAAAATAATAATGTAGGGTGCATTGCCACTTAAAGGGTTACTAACAGTACTCAGGCTGTTTCATGATGAAGGCAAATGGATTGTGGCAGTTAATGGATCAGTTGCTCCCATCGCATAATTGCCAATAATAAAATATGAGTGCTGTCTCAAGCCAGAGTGGGTTGAACACCAAAATAAGTTATTTCTGGTTATTGTAGGGACTAGAAGCACTCCACAAACATGGTCTAACAGTATGTCAGAAGACGCTGTCATTGAAAACAAAAGAGCTTGGTAAAAGATGCGACAATGCAATTTGTCTGTGGAAAGGAGAGTCTGTAATGTGGTTACAGAAAGAAAAATGTTTAAATCTACTGGAGAGTAGGTTGAAAGAACTAAGTTACCATCCCAACATGCCAAATGTATCAGACATACAACAGTATCTTGGCAAGGAAGACCATGAAAGATTGGTAGCAACTGTGAATCCATCTATGAGTAGTTCAACTGAAAGCATCAATGATGAATTTCAAACCCTTGATGTTGGAAAACTGAACTTGTGTTATAGTAACACTAGCTCAACCAAACTATTACACAATATCTGTTCAGAACTAAAATGCAAAGACATTGATGACACTTGTGTTTATGAATGTTTCAAAGACATAACAAAACAGTCACCTGACAGTCCTGATCTGCTTGAAGCAGTGCGTGCATGCAGTAAGGAATTGAATTCCCATTTGTCGTATCAGATTGTTGGAGATAATGTTGACTTGGAAGTGAAAGTTCGCCACATGTCTGATGATAACAAGAATAAATCTTTGCACTATTTCAATTTGGATGCCTTTAAAGATCAAGTGAGTGGAGATGCACTTCCTGATATACATGAAAAGACCCTAGAAAGTATTCCAATATCTTCATTTCTTCCATCGCATAAAGATCTGGACAGCCTTAAGAGGGATTTTGTAGTCCTATGGTCTCGTGTTGTTGTTAAACACATTGAGTATTTTTATTGTTTCAAGAAATGTGTGATCTACCACATCCCACACCAGTACAGTGATGTGATGGTTAATCCTGTAAAAGAGGTAATTGATAACATAGAGTGTCTTGAAAAAATGCAATAGCTGTGTATGTTTATACAGCTATATGTTAGTGGGCATAGAGAATGAAATGTAAGAGATGAATTTTGACCCTTATATAATATTATTGGTATACCAGACCAATTAAATTGTTATATTCATTTGGCTCTAAAAAATACATTTAGTACTGCATGGGTCAATGGACATTATGTACTGTGTCGATCAGTTGTATTACATATTCATAGTGTAATTATACCCTTCCTTTAAGCAGCCATAACATTGTTTACTTTACTTGTACCAAGCTGCACTGATGAGGCGTATAACACCGAAACACACACACACATATATATATGTTCCATATAATTTCCAGACCGCGCAAGAAGGAAATTTTGTCCGCTTCGGCTGGGTTTCAAACCTGCATGACAAATTATATCAAAGCTCTAACAACTGAGCTACATGTTAAGGATGGATCAAAGGATAGAAATTCTGAACAGTTTTTCCCCTGAAAAAGACATGTCTCTAATGTACTATGTTAATGTATAAATCAATTATTGTAGATTCCACTGGGAGTTCTTCCAAAAAATGAAAGTAAGAATGAGGATATGGTTGATATCCTGGAAACAATACAGGAGAAATATGTCCCTTTTATAACAGTACAAAATGAGAATGGGGAAAATGTGACATCAGCAGATACTATCTTCTTTGGTGGAGATCAATTGACAGAGGAGCGTGCACGGAATATACAAAGAGCCAGAGCAGATGGTCAAAATAAGAAAGAGAGGCTTGAAGCAGTTTACCCGAAGAATGAGGACTGGCATGCCATTAGAACTGCTTATAAGGTCTGAATTTTTTATTTTATTAACAAATCATGTATTTATATTATATTATATTATAGTCTTATTAACTTCCCATTGAAGTGAAGTGCTTGAAATGTCAAAGTTTTACTTGTATTTTTCAGGCAGTTGAATCCATATCCATCTGCATTTCCCTATTATTAATAAACTTCAAAAACGTATTAATAATTCATAAGGAAGACACAAAGGAAATCAATACTGTGGCAATGTTTTTTATATATTTAACCCTTTAATTAAGTGTCAATGCCCCCTGGTGCAACATACTTTAGTATTTTACTCTGTCTAATGCCAGATGATTTTACTCGTCAAGTGGATAGTGCTGCCACTCAGTGGGTTATATAAATAACACCAATGAACTAAATGTTTGTTTTGAGGCTATTTAAAACACTCACAAACTTGTTTTAATTATCACCTCTAAAACACTTTGGTTTTCTTGGTGAAATTAGACCCTTAATTTCTAAATATATATTTATATATGGAACTTTTTGCTTCAATTTTCTCAGTTAATTAAAACAACTAGATTGTATCATGAAAATTGTTTGTATGTTCATTGTTGGTAATTTAGATGCATTCATTATTGTGCATTAATTAATGACCCATGTGGATATGATCAAACATGCTTTACATCAAGTCTTATATACGCTAATACATAATTACATGCTTTTAAAGCCTAGATAATTTTATATTTACGACAATTGTGATATTACTTTCTTAACTGTGTTTATGCATGCTACCGGCACCCTGTCAACTTTCCCTGTAGGAGGAAACTGGAACACCCAGAAAAAACCCATGACTTTTGGCATAGCATGGACTGACTGTTTTAACTGTATGAATCCGTAGCGAGAATCAAACCACGTTCTCAGAGGTGATAGGCACTAGCCCGCGTGCAGGCCCAAGGGAAGAATATAATTATGATGACTGCGCCACCAAAGTCAACAGTACATATATTAAGTAACATAACTATATAAAACAACTTGTCCATATACAAAACATTAACCAATTATTTTGATAAATCATTTTTAGGCAGTAGTCTCTATACTGAGGAAGGAAAATTCTCTACCAGACTGGGGCACATATACATCAAATGCCATCCTGACTGGGAATTATAATGCAACTAAGGAAGTAGAATCAGAGCACTATGAGCAGATACGAGAGTTTATGGCTTCTGAAACAGACGCTTTCCTTGTATCTGCAACACTTCATCATTTTGGCATGGCTAATATGAAAGATACTCCAAAGAAAAATCTGATGCCTTCTGGTAGGCAAAAGGCAAATAATGTGGAGAAGAGAATGTGGCTTCACAATCAAATATCTGAAATATTTGACACCTATGTTTCAGGCACCCTATCCGGCGTAACCAAGGCAAAAAAATCTGTTGAAGCTTTGTCGGTCCAAGATACCCATCCATGTAGAGCTTCAGGATGTTCCAGGACTTTCAAGTGCTCCAAATGCAGGGTAAATCATGAAAATTAAAAACATGGTTTACACATTATGGATGATATCTCTGGCCAGGATTCTGAAAGTAAAGAAACCACTGACGACAGTAGTATAGGAAGTAGCGGTTCTAGACCACTTTTTGACTTGGTCTCTTACATCACTTTTTTAGTTTTCGCTTTTATCTCGCGCTAATCTTCAGATTCTCATCAAATGTTCTAGACCATTTAACAAGAATCTAGGATTTCTCATATTCTACGCTACTTCATTAGTTAACTTTCATCAAATCTTCAAATCCTTCATTCAATTATTTTTTCTACAGTCTCCGGTTCACTCTTAAGCATTCTTAAGGGGCCGTAACTTTCTGGTTTAGGTTTACTATCTAAGTCATCCTTTTTATTTTGTGTGCTCACTCCAATGTTAATATTATTTGATACAGAGAAATTTATGTCACCAGACTTCCCAGTTCTACTAGAACTCTTACGACAACCACAAATCTTACCTAAGCAGGAGAAGCATGACCTCCACCTTGACATCTTATCTTATGATAAACCGCATGTTAACTACCTGACCCCGAATATCGGAGTGACCAGCAAAAGGACATGTCCATACTGGAACCTGTTGGCATTGAGTGTTCAGGTTTAACTATAATACACCAGGCCAGCGTATTATTTACCAGCTCAGCCTGGGCTCCTAAATAGAACATACTATTACCCTTGAAAACGTAGCAAGCTGTACTTCCACCGGTAGTTGTGTAAGTTCCATTAAACCAAGTGTGTGACAGTCTTCTTAAGTCAACCGTGGCGAGAGTGATTTCCTTCTTAACCTGAGTAAATTTTCCGTTAGATTGTTTTTCCCATACAGTAGCCCACAGGATTAGAGCTAGTGGTATATTTAGAACAGTCGAAAGAGTTGGGAAATCTGTTTTAATAGTTATTGACTCAAGGTTGAGGTCTGCCATATTATTAATAGGATCTGTTCTCCATGAAGGTGGAATTTGGTCGTGACAGTAAGCATAGTACCTTGTTGCTGCAACTGATACTCCACGATAACCCCAGATCCACTCTGCGTGAATGTGACGGTTTATTCTTACGTATCTCTTATCGGCCACTGCTTCTGTGAGTCCTGTGGAAGGTTTTAGGAAATTCTTTTCTACCCACTGTTTGTTAACAGCATCCTTATCATTTACAGGATCCTTTAGATCAAGGATTCCACTTGAATCTCCCATATCCAAATCACCTTTTACCAGTCCACCTCTACTACTCATGAACTCATCTATTGCCCATCTCCTATTAACAGCTGAACCGTCAGTAGTAGGATTTCCAACTCTGGTCAACTCGTAACCGTTAACATCTAAGTTACTAGCTAAAGTGCCACCATCACGCTTAAGAAACTGTGAGCACCAGGAAGTCATGGAACCATAAGAAACAGCACTAGAATCACCAGACGAGCCGCTATTCAGTCCTGTAATAGTATTACCAGCCATGTCAATATTACCACTCATAGTAAAGCCGCTACTACTTACAGAACTCCCACTGACATGATCCGCGACCCATTTCTTAGACACGGCAGAATCATCAGTTGTAGGAGCACCTAACTTTATAATTTCATTGTTTCCCATATCAAGGTCATCAGATAATGTAAGTCCGCTGTAGGTCTCGCGCTTTCTTCTACCACCGCTAATCTTATCTTCCACCCACTTTTTATTAACTGCAGATGTATCAGCACTAGGAGCCCCAATATTTTCAATTTCATTTCCACCCATCTTGAGAACACCAGTCATTTCATTTGAACCGTCCAATTTCAAGGCAAAGCGTGAAATTTGGTTAACCACAGTTTGAATATTGGGAATAGCTATTTTTGCACCAAGGTTGTTGGTCGTATAGATTGAATTACCATTTGCAACGGTTAGATCACCATTTAGAGTGAATCCTGATGTAACCCACCTTTTACTAACAGCAGATGTACTCGAACTAGGATCACCAACATTTTTAATTTCATGTCCACCCATTTGAAGATCACCTAACATTGTAAAACCAGAGGTGCTAGGAATTGTAGACATCTTATCTTCAACCCACTTTTTCGGTACAGCCTCGCTATCAAGTTTAGGGTCAATAAGATCAAACAATCTCCAGCCTCCCATGGACACATCTCCTTGCATTATTCCACCTTTTTTAACAAAGTTATTATCAACCACCCACTTTTTTGTAACAGCAGACTGATCCTCAGAGGGATCCTTAAGATTCTTAATCTCATGGTCCTTCATATCAATATCACCAGCAATATTAAGTCCTGTTATAGGTTTATTTAGCATTTTAACTACCCAGTCACTATTAACTGCGGACTTTCCAGTTGTTGGATCACCAACATTTTCAATTTGATTTCCACCTAATTTAAGGTTACCAGTCATTATACGCGTACCGTCAATCCGGACGTAGAGACCGGCTACATAAGAGTCCAGGTTTCTTATTTGTAATAGGGTCCAATCCTTACTAACAGCAGACTTTCCAGTTGTTGGATCACCTAGAGCCTTTATTTCATTTGTTGACATATTGAGATCACTAGTAAGAACAAGCCCAGGTAAACTAGCACGACTACCCTCAACCCAGCTCTTACTAACAGCATCACCTGGGTTAGTAGGATTATCAAGATTAATTATCTTATTACCTCCCATGTTAATATCCCCAGTCATTGTAAACCCTGCAGGTTGAATTGTAATAGCAGCCTGTTTAACTATCTCATCATCCACCCACTTCCTTGTGACCGCAGACGTATCATCTGTAGGAGCACCTAGACCTTTTACCTCATTACCGTCCATCTCAATGTCACCCTTCATGGTAAATCCATCCTTATCAAACGCACTACCACTTAATGGATCAACTTCATTCACTCCTTTGTTGTATCCCCTATAGAGAGCCATTTTATAACATACATAATGTTTACAAGACCATTTTCATTAGAATAAATACAATTACAGCACCAATACCAACTCCAGCAGCAACGCTAACTCCTGAAGACCCATGAGCACTAGTTGTATCATGCTTTACGATGGGAATATCTTGAGTATCAGGAGTTGTAGAACCTTCCTTTGGCTTAGTGACCGTAGAGCCTCCTGGAACCTTTTTATGTCCATCAATAACATCAAGGTGGTGAACCGGTGTAGTGTCTTGGTGCTGTTTCTTTGAATGGTCGGTTTTCTTTTCCCCAACATAGTTTAGTTTGGTATTCACACCGAATTCCATTGTATTAGTTGCCGTGGTTAGAATGTTATTATAGCCAGGTATTGGGGTTAGCAGAATGATAAAGTTTGATGGGATTAGAACTATTCCAGGAGATAGAGCAGTGTTTAGAATCACATTTGTATCCCTCACAGCTTTCCTCATATTACTAATTGCTATTACTGTATCACTTTGTAAGATAGTAGCATTTACAATAGATCTAAAGTTACGTTGCGTTTGAAGAGCCTTTGGACCGTTTCCTTCTATTGACCACCTTGTGTTAGCTTGGGATCCTAATATAGCGTACACATACGACTCAATACTTTCCTGGATGAGCTCAATGCCTAACTTAGTAAAGCCATCACTTTTTTCCGCTATGAACGAAAGGAAGTCGTTATCAGATAGAGGTCCCGCACTAGTTGTACAACCACTTCCATCAATAATATATTCCTGCTTTATAGGAATATGGTTCCTCACAATGTCGAGGTTAACATTAAGCTTATCAATAGCATCTTTACTAACCGTTAACTTTCTAATTGTGTAGTAAAGATGGTATCTCATAATAGAGGTTATTATCTTTGGTATGGAATCGCTTTCACGAATATGTTCTAAGGATACTCCACTAAGATAGCTAGCTATATAAGCACCAGACAGCATTCTAATGTATGGTATGGTATTGAAGGGAACTTTTCTTACGTCCTTATTAGCTAAATTAGGACCTTCATCCCAACCTACACCGGCACTGGGGAAGCCGGACATAAAATAACTATTTTCATTTACATAAATTCTAAAGTTGTTAAAGTTATATGGAAGACTTACATGAGGTCTGTACGTGTTAATGTAGTAACCATCATCATTAATTAAAACTCGACTGAAGCCCAACTTTCTCTGATCGTAGGTAGGATCCCTTGGTAATACGAGAGGTTCGTACAACTGAACAGCACCTTTACTATCCCAGAGTTTTGGCCATCCTTTCGGCTTTGCGGGGGAATATTCTGTTAACTTAGTTGTAGTTGTACCTGGTAACTTTTTGGCTACCTTTGGTGGAGGTTGTTTCATATCAGTCATAGGTATGAACTGAGCAGGAGTAATAATTTATGGGGCTTCGGTGGCCAAGTGGTTAGCGCACTTGCCTTTCACCTCTGAGGCTGCAGGTTCGAGTCTCACTAAGTACCTTCTCAGTGCGACTCGAACCCAGTCCCCATGTGAAAAGAGTAAAAGTCAACGCTCTGCCGAAAGCCGTGGGTTTTCCCCGGGTACTCCGGTTTCCTCCCACAGGGAAAGTTGACAGGGTGGGTTAGGTAAAAAGGGCCCACAGTAATTGGCATATGCTGTTGTGGTGACCCTGCCCTAGTTGGCAAAGCTAAATAAATAAATAAATAAATAATTTTCTTAGTACCTGTGAGATAATATGTAAATTCCTTATCCTTCTTAAAACCGTCATATCTAGTGTCATATGAAGATATACCGTCTAAATCGACAAACCAAGTGACAACTCCTATATCACCACTACTAGTAGTCATTGCTTCGAATTTAAACCTTTTCATGTCTGCGTGAGGGTACTTTTTAATAAACCTAGCCCTCTCAGCGTTCTCAGCTTTCTTACCGGCAACCGAATCAACATAACCTTCACCATCTTCCTTTCCATACTTTTTTTCATAATCTTGGTAAGATCTGTACGGCGACTTCCCAACATCTCCTCCACCTGGTATCATTCTTAATAACCTAACGTATGTTATTAGGATGAAGTTCACAATTTTACTCCAGAGTTCGCACACTATTATATCACTACAGAATTCAGTTCTTACAAGTAATTATAATTCCGTCTTTATGAAGAGAGTATCAGTATTCTGGGAGTACTTCAATATAAGGGAACCAACAACTATTCTCAAGGTGAAAACAGATGATGGAGAATCCGATGTGATCATTCATAAAGGTTACTACACATTTGACAGTATGAAGAAGTTACTTGAACGACATGGTGTTAAGCTAACCTACTTTACTCAAACAGCATCCTGCCAAATAGAGGCAGTTAAACAGGATATCACAATAGAGACGCGATTACTGACTATGTTAGGTTTTAGTAGATTTAATAATCCTATGATCCTACTAAAAGGGAGGAGTTTGACAAGTGATAGCAAAGTTGACTTTAATAACGGTCTACGATGTGTAAATATACACTGCAACCTAGTTAGTAGCAGTTACAACGTTAACCCTTGGGGAAGACCCAGCGATGTGATAACAAGTGTTACAGTTCCAACTGACAGACCATTATTAGGCTCAGTTGTTGGTTACATTGATGTTGAAAGCAGGATTTCAGTTATTAAGGGTTCTTTCTCAGAACTTGTATTCTACACGACTGATCAAGACGGGAAACCTATTGATATAGGTGAAGTGCTACTTGAGATGTACCTTGAGTACTAGCTACGCAGCGTAGCGTCTACTAACGTAGTCGGTAGTTAGCTTACATTGGTTAATATAGGATGGACGATGATATTATGAAAGAACAGGGACTACGAGATATTTACTACAATCCTAAGACTGGATTCCAGACACCAGAGAAACTATATCTTAGAGCAATATCAGACGGACTTAAAGTAACCAGAAACCAGGTTAAGAAATGGATAAATGAGCAGGACACATGAGGAGGTACAGACAAGTGTTTAGAAAACATAAGTTCAGACAGACGTACGTCCAAACTTTAGGTGAACAGTTACAAATGGATTTAGTTGACATGACAAAATATGATGACAAGAACAAGGGATACCGATGGATTCTCACATCAATCGAAATACTAAGTAGGTATGCATTTACAGTACCAGTGTATAGGAAAAACGCGACATCAATGAAGGACGCAGTCAGTAACGTTTTAGAGCAATTTAATAATCACTTTGGTAAATACCCAAAATTCGCCCAGTTTGATCAAGGTACAGAGTTCTACAACAAAGAAGTAAAATCATTGCTCAATAAACATAACATTGAGTTTTTTTCTACCTACTCAGACAAAAAGGCCGCAGTTGTGGAAAGGTTTAACAGAACACTGAAAGCGCTAATGTGGAAGTACTTCTACAGTGCCAGTACATATAAATGGTTAGACGTCCTTCAAGACTTAACTGATAATTACAACAGTTCAGTGAACAGATCAATTAAAACAACACCGGACAGTGTAAATGAGTCCAATTGGACTGAAGTATGGAAGACACTTTTTAGTCACAATTTAGGCAAGCCGTCAGAACCAAAGTTTGCTGTTGGAGAAAGTGTCAGGATTTCGAAGTACAAATCAGTGTTCACAAAAGGGTACGAAGCAAATTTCACAGAGGAATTGTTCACTGTGACGGAAGTGTATCACGGTCATCCAAACACGTATACAATAAAAGACAGTGCTGATGAACCAATAATTGGTAGATTCTATGAACAAGAACTGTATAGCGCTGAAGGAAGAGAGCCTGATTTCAGAATAGAAAAAGTACTAAGAAGAAGAACATTAAAGGGTAAAAAGATGGCTCTCATTAAGTGGTTAGGTTATGATGACAAATTTAACAGTTGGATACCAGCTGGAGACATCAAGTCCCTAACATAAGTTAAAGTATTATGGAGGACTATGATGATGATGGTGAATACGAGATGGAGGAGAAGACGTATCCTCAATATGACGACCTTAATTATGATGACCTAACGACAGCTTTTAGTAGGTTAGATACAAGGGTGAAGGGAGAGGCTATGTATGGTGATGACCCTATAGTATTAACTAATCTTAAAAGTGAACTGGACTATGTAAAGGATCTCATGGAGAGACGTGCAATAGAAGAAACAACTTTCACCGAAGGAAATGATGGTACAGTGAACATTTCAGGTCCATCAGGAAGCACAACTGTCCCAGAAGTCAATTTCGTGGAAGACCCAAACAATGTACTTCCAGATGTGCTAGATGCATTCAACGAATCATTTGACACTAAATGGGATGAAATAGAAGCCCGCCTAGAGAAACTGAAAAAGTTCTCAGAAGACCGGCTTACAGCAAATAAAAAGAGAGACTTTGAAAACCAAGTGGAGCGTGTTCAAGCTGTCGCAAGAGTTATCAAGGGTAAGGAAGGACTAGTACTAGACCCAAAGAATAAATATGTCAGGGAACTCATAAAACGATCATCTGTAAGAACACTCAAGGATGGCACAGAGGTGTTGATATTTAGAAGTGAACAAGGTATTGACAGAAGTGGGACACAAATAATGAAACGTGGTAAGACCAGCAAACTCGTGTACTCAAAGGACTCACCTGCATTGAGAGAATACAAGGACCTTCTAAAGAAAATAAAAGAGGTACCTACGGATCCTGACAATATAATTGGAAGTGATGAATCAATTTATGAGGATACTAAAGAAGAGCCGCAATTTGATGAAAGTAGTGAGGAATACGCTGACCGTGAGAACATTGAGTTAATAGATATAAGCGCAAAACTAGGAGATCTTCCAGGGCTAACAATGCAAGAAAACAATGAACTGAGAGGTGTTCTTAACCCACCTGATGGATCAAGCATAGAAGGCAGAACAGGTCCCAATGGAGCGTTACAAATCCAGGCTGACTACTTTGATGAAGCCATTGGTGAAACCGTGGAACGAGCCACATCTGCGGAAGGTACAACTGAGTATAATTCCCTTATAGAAAGAATTGACAGTTTGAAGGAAGCTAGAGATAGGACACTAGAGCAGAGAGTAGTAGAGGAAGCAAGAGAGGCACAGTTGGAAGATATTTCTAGATTACGTAGATTTATAGACTGGGTAGGAAAGGAAAAAGTGGGACTTGTAGGGATAGCAGTGTCAACAGCTAGTTTAATTACAGCCTTATTAATCCATGCTAGGGGAGCCATTGTGAATACAGCAAAAGCCACTGGTAAAGTAGCAAAAGCATTAGCAAATTTAGCAAAGAAAGCAGGGCCAATTCTAGTTCCAATCCTGAACGCAGTTGCAACAGCGCTATCATGGGGAGCCAAAGGAATTGCCTGGTTAGCGTCACACTTATGGGTACTAGCTATAGCTGCAGCCTTAATGGTGTACAACTATTACACAAAGTAAATTAGCTATGGAGGAACACCAAGAGGAATACGATGACCAGAAAATGGAGGAGTTGAAGGAAAAGTATCCAAACTATGAAGAAATGGATATAGAAGCTTTAGATAGCGAATTACCGTACCTTGACGAGGATCTTAGGGAAAGTGAAACTACTGAGGAGACCCAGGATATTAACGAGGAAATTAATTATGTACAGGAACTGAGGAGGAGAAAAATGTTAAGCAAGGACCTTACGAGAGAGCAATTAGCTGAGAAATTCCCTGACCTATCTAATCTGTCATACGATGATCTAATGGATAGGGGAGACAGACTTTTAAATGAATTAATATCATCAAATTTAGATGAAGATAGTTTCAAAGAAAAGTCGGAAGAACTGAGGTACGTCAGAATGCTATCAAATGATTACCAAAGAGAGTCAAATCTAAATAAACTTCTCAACTTAAGAGATAAGGTGAAAAAGAGGGATCTCATTAAACGGGATGATCGTAGGAGACTACAAAGGCTCAGGTTATGGGCAAGGGAGAATGCAGGCATCTTATCAGCTGTTCTAATTTCCTCATCAGCTGTAATCATAGGACTGGTAGCATCAACTAGAAACATATTGTGGAAAGTAGGTGACACAACAGAAAAGCTCGATGAGCGAATCAGTGAGTTGGTAAACAATCAAATAGAACTACCACCTGTATTCCAGAAGATAGCCGATGGAGTAGAGTTAGCAGCGGATAATATATGGATAATCATTGTATGTGCAGCAGCAGTTCTAGTATACATATACAACTAAACATTACATATTGTATAAAGTATGAATACCACAGAAAGAGAACTCCAACCTGGCTTCAGGAGGAGCTGCATGACATCTGTAAAAGGACCAAGAACTAGAAGTGTCGTAACATTTAATCCAACAACTATCAGCCCAGGTGAAGAGCTATACATTAACATCCCTAAGCTAAAACCTGACTCCTGCCTTGTTCCAGGATCACTTGCACTATTATTTGACTTCAATAATTCCAATACTAAGAGTCGCTTTAATAATAACCTGTCTAAGTTGATAGCTAAACGTCTTCAGATTAAAGTAGCTGGTGAAACAGCTTATGACTGTTCAGGAGAGAGTTTGTATGAAATATACAAAGATCTATGGCTAACACTAGGTGACAGGAAAAAGATGACAGAACAGGGTCTTGCAAGTGAGAATCTCAGGAAGCTAATCTCAGGCGACGACTCAGGTGTAAAGGTTGGTGATGCTAATAAAGTAGCAGATGGACTTCTCCATAGTGTGTACGGTTCTAAGCTTAGAAAACCAATTGATAAAATAATTGCAGACCATGGACTCTACACACCGTTCTCCATGAATAACAATCCTATGTACATCCTCACACTCCCGCAATCAGATGAGATTATGACTGCCCAAGGAGGTGAAGCTAAGGGTAATTATAAACTGGACAATCTTGAGTTAGAATACGAGACCATTGAGAATGACGCCCTTGCAAGTGAAGTATCAAGGATGTATTCAACTGGTCGATCACTGTCCTACAAACATGTCACACTAATGCGCACAAGTAATTGGGACAAGGATCTTACCATTGTTAATGAAAACATAAATATCCCCAGAAAGAGCATGTCAGCAATTGTCCTTCTATTTACCAATAGAGTGAGAACCAATTCTGAAGAATATATTTACCCAAACATTGATAAAGTGAACCTAACCATTGAAGGTGTGCCTAATGCAGTTTTTTCCCAAGGACTTCATAAAAATAGGTTCTTTGATGAGGCAAAACGATTCTTCTGTCCTATGTGTGAGAAATCAATGGCAGATGAATTTATGTCTATCAGCAGGTTCTTCAGTAGTGGTTTTGCTCTAGTAATTGATCTTAGAACGACTCAGGATGATACCACTGGAGAAGGAAGGAAGATTGTCAACACGCAGTCTGGAGTACTTATGGAAATCAAGAAGCAAGCCACAACAGCTGACGTTCAGTGCAACATTTTTGTTGTATCAGATGCCCTCCTTAACTTTGCGAATAAAGATCTATCAAGTATTCAATACTAGGCGTAGCCTGCGTAGCCGCTACTGACGTAGTCGGTATTAGCTTGCACCAACGGTAAAGCATAGAGATGCAACTTGAACCACCATTCAACATGCTCATAGTAGGAATGACTGGAAGTGGTAAAACTCAGTTCTTACTTAACATGCTAGAAATAGAATACAATAAAGTTTTCGATTATATTGTGATTATATGTCCAACAATAGAATGGAATATGACTTACATTAATTGGGCTCATATTAGTGATCATGGAGTCATACAAATTCCATGTTCACAAGAAATGATCAATCTAGTTCTGAAGGCAGTGTCCACCATATTTCGTGGAACTCAAACGCTAATCATCATTGATGATTGTGCTGCAGGTCAGGATGTAAAGAAAAGGGTCTCAGAACTGGTGCGCCTAGCATTCTCCGCAAGACATTACAACCTATCAGTTATTGTAATTACCCAACAATTATCATCAATTGCAAAACCATTCAGGGAGAACATTTCCAGGTTAGTTACATTTTACAACCCTAGTCGTAGGGATATGAAGGTGATAACAGATGATTACCTAAGTGGTGTCCCTCAGGAGACAATTGCGGAGATTACAAAAATACTAAAAGATAGGAAGTTCACCGCACTAGATATACTACTTATTCACCCTTACACATACACTATCAAACAAAACATCACGTAGGATATAAAAGATGGGATCCGAATCTGATGAAGAAATATCTGCAGCTGTGAGGGAAGTAGAAGAGGCCGCAAAGACACCGCAAAAGAAAGCTAAGTCTACCGCAAGAAAAACTAAGTCAGCGCAGATAAGTCGCAAACTGAAAGTAAAAGAGACAAGCTTATAGAGCTATCTAGGGATGGTGTAATAGAGAAGTCCGCAAGTTTTATAAGAAAGTCCAACAAGGATGTTGTGGATAGACTATACCACGAGTACGAAAGTCAAAGGATGTCATGTGCAAGTGACTTCTTATCAACACTTATAATTTCAAAGTTTGCTTCTGTATTAGGAAGTTTCGGTGCAGTAGCATCTTCAGAGAAGTTGTCAGAGGAACTACTTAGTGATAAACTTCTAAAGGATGACGTATGTTATCTAACAAGAATGATATCCCCCAACATTCCATTCATAGGTTTAATATCAGGTGGTTGTACAACAGCCAAGCATGTTGTTGCGCATAAGTGGAACAAGAAGGAGGAACCTGAGGAAATATCTGAGGAAGCTAAACATATCTTATTAAATACAGAAGAATGTCAGGATACGAATGGGATAACGCTTGGGAAGGAACTGAATTTGAAGACATAATTAATGAACTGATTGAGAGAGCTGAGGCTAATGAAAAGGGACTTAAGAAGATACAGGATACCCTTAATGCATTGGAGAAGGATATACACGCGTTCAAGGAAAAGGTTGTTGGGCCACTCCAGTACGACTTCTATACCTTCAAAGATGACACTATCAAAACAGTTGTAAAGATATACAAGGAACTCCATGAGTCGTAGTATTTTATTTACCATAGGACACACTTGGTGATAGGTTGGGTGGGAAGAGGGAATGCCTATCAATAAATTGAAATTAAATACTTAATAAAATAGGTCCAAAAATTTTTACATATATAATATAGAGAAAGATGGAAAAACTCTTCAGGAACCGAGATCTTAACGTTAGTGTGAGAACTGTTGAAAGCGATGGGAAGGTATTATTCTACGCAAAAGATGTGGCAGAATCTCTGGGGTACTCAAACCCACAAAAGGCTGTCAGGGATCATGTATGGGGATTAAATAAGGTATTGTTGGGAAATATATCGGGTGAACAATTATTCACCCGAAAACCGGAAACCATTGGGGGAAATATGTCGGGTGAACAATTGTTCACCCGAAAACCGGAAGTCATTGGGGGAACATTTGTTCACCCGAAACACCGTCAACAACATACGGTTCTACTGTACGAACCAGGAGTGCTCCAGCTTATATTTAAATCCAGACTTCCAATAGCTGAGCACTTCCAGGCCTGGGTATTCAGGGAAGTCCTCCCATCTATACGAAAAACTGGCACATACAGTTTACCAGATAAAGGGCACTCAGGTACAACCAAATGATCCTATTAAATGAAACAGACCTCCACCACACAGTCGTGAGTTACATCAGGGACAACTACCCAGAGGCTGTGATAATACCCGGTCTAGGTGAGTATCAGGATACATCATCTAAGAGATGTGATGCTTGGAAGAAGGGATACAAAGGTGGTCAGCCTGATATTATTATAGAGAATCCTATGGGAAAGTATAAAGGATTTGCTATTGAATTCAAGTCTCCTAAGGGCACTGGGGTTGCAAGTGAGAGGCAAGTATTATGGCTCCAGAAGCTTATGGGAATGGGATACATGGTAATGATTTCAGATGACTTAGTAAAAACCTGTATTAGAATTAATGAGTACTTCTCACTCACGAAAGCTGTAAGAAAAGCTGCAGTGAACAAAATACAGTGCGCTGTAAGGTTGTACAGACCTAGGTTCAGTTCAGGTAAGTACTAGTCAGGTCATCTCACCAGTAGATTTTGAGATACCTCACCAGTTATCTCACAAGTAGATTTAAGTTACCTCACCAGCAGATTTAAGTTATCCCACCAGTTATCTCACCAGTAGATTTAAGTTATCTCACCAGTAGATTTGAGACGTCTTACAAGTAAATTTAAGTTATCTCACAAGTAGACTCTAGATGTCTCACAAGATAAAACCCAGTTAAACCTAAGGTATCTTACAAGTAGAATGGAAGATAAACCCGAGCAAACTCAAGTAGTAACAAGTGAAAAGAAGAAAGACCCAAAAAGAGTAGCTGCAGGAAAACGATTAGCCGCAATCAGTAAAATAGCAAAGGAGAGGAAAAAGAAACTTGCAGAACCTGAGGAGTCATCCAGCAATAACATGATCGCATATGTAGGAGTGGTCATCGCATTGGTATCCCTTGCTCTAGCATTTAATCAGCATCAGAGGGAAACAAAGAAACCAGAACCTAAGTACATCCCTGAAACTGTAGAAGTAACCAGGAAAGCTGATGCGTCTAGGTTAGATTCACTTGAATGATACGTTAAACATAATATATATTATAGCAAGATGAGCAAAGAATCAAAGATGACCGCGGAAGTGTACAACGCAGTGTTACTTACAGCAGGAGCAGTTGGTATATCAATGGCATCGAAAAAACTATTGAAAGAACCGTTAGGAACCCCAGAGAATGTAAAAGGAATGGTAAAGCTAGCTGTCTCAGTTAGCCTCTCATCTCTACTAGTCTCTTACCTGAAAGAAAAGAAGTATATACCAGATGATCCATTCAAACCTAAGTAAGACTATACAATGGCGGGAGCAGTAGCAGGAGGACTCTTTAATGCATTTGCATTTGCTGGAGCAGGATATTTATTTAAAATGTTTGACAAGAATGGATACGCTGAGGAGGCCCACAGACATAACGTTGCAATGGAGAACTTAACAGCCGAAAGAGAGAAGTACCTTGAGGAAGTCACCAATAGGAGAAATAGAATAGCCAAACTGAAGTCAGAACTGGCTGAGGCAAGTAGGGATATTAATTCAACAAACAAGTCACTAGAGCTTGTTAGAAGAATCAATGAGCTTACACATAAAGCTATGCCGAGAAGACCGCAATTAAGCAATCACTACAAACCTAGCTCAGAGATGGAAGAGTATATGGCAATCTTCGGTTTAATTGTAGGTGGGGTGGTTGGAGGGGCAGCCTACTTATTACTGTAAAATTACCAAACAAATACGTCAATTTATTTTCACATATATAGTATAGAGGAATGGAATGGTTAGAGATGGTGACACCCAATGAAATGGTAAAAGTAGGTAAGAAGGCAAATACACTGGAAGAGCTAGAAGCTGCAGTGAGAAAGTACGCAGAAAGCAGAATAAAAGCAAGACATACATATGATCCTATATGTAGTGAATGTGGTAGTAAGTCTATTGTAATAATAGATGGAGCAGATGTATGCACACAATGTGGTACAAGTGACAGGAATGGCTTTACATACTATGTTAGTTACAACCACAACAAGGACGACTATCTGAAAAAGAAGTCTTGTCATAATAGAGTCCGTTGGTTTGAGAGACACTTATTAGAGCATGTTGCTTCAGGGGATAGGGATACCATACGGGAGCAGTTTAGAAGCATCGTAAGATGTATACAAAGACTTAGACTGCAACGGGGGCGCAACATAGTTAGATATAAGTTTTACCTACTGAGGATAGCCAGCATGAACAACATCACGTTAAGAAACCCTCCTGAGGACATTAAGACCAAAAGAATTGTGGACATCCTTGAGAATAGGTTATATGGTAGAGTCTTCCCCGAGTTGGGATGGAAACCTATAAATTGTAAATATTATAATAACTGGAAATTAAATAATAAATTATAAAATTAAATAAAATATAAAATTATAAAATTAAATAAAATATAAAACCATAAAATTAAATAGAATATAAAATTATAAAATTAAATAAAAATATAAAATTAAATAAAAATATAAAATTAAATAAAAATATAAAATTAAATAAAAAATATAAAATTAAATGTTAAATAAATTATTAAATAAAATAGGCCTTTTAATAGGCCTATTTTTTTTTTTTTACATATAGTATATAGAGAGAGAGTGAAAAAATGGCGACAAACTTTGACTTAAACGATTTAACTGTAGAACAACTTATGGCCCTCAGCGAGATAGTTGATGATAGTGATAGTAGCGACATTGATGACAAAGTTGAGGAAATATTTACGGATGAGTTCTATCGAGTTGCACCTAAGGATAAGGGCAAAGATCCCTTTGAAGGACAAAGACAATTCATAGACGAAGGCGACCGTTCTACGGATCCTAAGAAACCGAGACGACTCCCACTTAACTATAAACGTAAAAGAGGAATTATGCCGACATGGAAGTATTCCGACAGACAAAAGGCTAAGGCCCTACTTGTTGAGGAGGCATACCAGAATTTACTAAGTAGGGGAGTTGAAGGTCTACCACCAACAATGGGAGGGAGATGGCGAACAGATGATCCACAGGTAAACGCCGAAATTAAGAGGCTTGAAAATGAGAGGAACCCCAAGCGTCCCAGAGGAAGGCCACCAAAGCCTAAGTCTGATGCTGAAGTAAAGGTCCCAAGAGGTAGACCAACAAAACCTAAGACTGACGACAAAGTTGTGATTCCAAAGAAGCGTGGAAGACCACCGAAGCCTAAGTCTGACACTGAAGTTAAGGTCCCAAAGAAGCGTGGAAGACCACTAAAACCTGAGGTAGTTGAAACACCAAAACCTAAGGTTAAAAGACAAACCGTCGCTGAAAGATTCCTAAGTCAAAACAGGATTAAACTTTCAGTTCCTGCAAATAGTGTTATTACTCCAACAGGTCCAGGTAAGTTCACAATCCAAGTGGATCTTAACAAGAAACCCACAAGGAAAGCTCCTGAAGTACCAAAGGGTGTGGCTCCCTGGAAACCAACACCTAAACCTAGGGAAAGGCCAGTTCCTAAGCCAAGGATCGTACTTCCTAAGGAAAAACCCGTTCCTAAGCCAAGAACTGTACTTCCTAGGGAAAGACCTGTTCCCAAACCAAGAACCCTAAAACCAGTGCCTCCTCCAAAGTTACGAAAGCCCGTAAAAGTGTTTAAGGAAGTTAAAGAACAGCCTGCAGTGGTCACACCTAAGGAACACGAAATAGATCCATTTGGAACATATCTCGAAAAGCCATTCCACAGGAAAATTGAAACAGCCGCAAACGGAGCAGCTGTGACCTATTCAATTACTCCCCAGTATATGGATCCCCTGGACCAGATGACCGCAAGTAGGCAGGTAGTAAGAGGAATATTAGTGAATGAGCTGAAGAGAATGGGAGGGTTGAAATACACTGAGACAATTAAGGTGAGAATGTCAAAGGATATTGGTAATGACAAGACAAAGAAAGATTCAATATACTTTAAGTCTAAAACTGGAACCACAACCAACTTTGAGGACATTGAAAGCACAGCTGCTCAAAATCAACTGACCATCCTTGCCAGAATAGAAACCTTTCAAAACTTAGGTTCAAATTGGATTATTCTGAATATTGAAAGCCATTATGTAAACATTGCGATGTACAAACCTCTAAAGGGTAGTTCATATATGAAATTACCTGCAGACATTAGTAATCCAAAATGTGGGCTAATCAATATGAAAAACAACGACAACAAATGTTTCATGTGGAGTCATGTGAGACACGTAAGACCGAAAGCCCGAAGAGCAACCACCATTACACGACAGGATATGGAGTTCGCGGAAAACCTAGACTACAGCGGTATAGACTTCCCTGTGAAGATAAGCGACATCGAAAAAATTGAGAGGAAAAACAGTATGAGCATATCAGTGTTTGGTTATAGTGGTAAAAAGCAGTTCTATCCTATAAGAAACTCTAAGACCAAATATGACGAGCATATGGAGTTGCTGCTCTTAGGTGACGGTAATGGTAATAACCACTATGTTCTCATAAAGGATATAAACAGAATGCTCTTCAGTGTAAACGGAAACTCGAACAAAAAACACTTTTGCTTACACTGTCTTCACAGCTGCTCAAGCAAAGAGTCACTCGAAAAACATAAGGAGACATGTCTAGAGGTAAATGGAACTCAAGCCACAAAGCTTCCCAAGGAAGGTTCTAAAATAAAGTTCAAAAACCATAGGAACTCAATGCCTGCTCCATTTGTTATATATGCTGACTTTGAGTCTATACTTGTTCCTGAAGAGAGAAAAGTTGATTCTGATAACCCTGGGGATAAAAGCAGCACGGACCTTTACCAGACACATAAAGCCTGTAGTTTTGGGTTAAAAACAGTCTGCCATTACGATGATAAGTACTCTGGTGAGTATATCAGTTACGTTGGAGAGGATGCCACACAGGTCTTCCTGAAGACTGTATTGAAAGAGTCATTCAAGTGTAGAGATATGGTTAACCAGATATTCAAGAAAAAGATGGTAATTTCACCTGAACAGGAAACTGAGTTCTGGATGACAAGAAACTGTTCAATATGTGGTAACGACCTTGGAGATGACAGAGTGAGAGACCACGATCACGTAACAGGAATGTACCGTGGAGCTGCTCACAATATATGCAACTTAAAATATAGAATTACATGGAAAGTGCCTGTGGTCTTCCACAATCTTAGAGGCTATGATAGTCATCTAATTATGCAAGAGATTGGTAAGTTTAAGATGAACATTAACGTGATCCCAAATAATATGGAAAAATATATTTCCTTCTCTCTTGGTAAAAATATTGTGTTCATTGACTCTATACAGTTTATGGCTTCTTCACTAGAAGCACTTGTGAGTAACCTTTCACCTGAGGACTTCAAGATAGTAGGTAAGAGGTGGAAGGGTGAGGACTTCAACTTAGTGACACAGAAAGGAGTCTTTCCATATGAATTCCTAGATGACATTAGTAAGCTAGACTCAGAGGGTCTTCCAAGTAGAGATAAGTTTTATTCGTCACTGTATGAGTCAGAGGTGAAGGAAGAGGATTACCAAAGAGCTCTAAAAGTATGGGATCACTTTAAGATGAAGACCATGAGAGACTACCACGATCTCTACCTAGAGACTGACGTTCTACTACTTGCTGATGTATTTGAAAACTTTAGGCGAACCTGCCTGGAAAATTATAAGCTAGACCCTGCACATTACATGTCAGCACCTGGTCTAAGTTGGGACGCCTTCCTGAAACAGTCAGGTGAGGAAATAGAGCTTGTAAGTGATATGGACATGTTCCAGTTCTTTGAGAAGGGAATGAGAGGAGGTGTAAGTCACATTGCTCATAGATACTCAACAGCTAATAATAAGTACATGGAAACGTATGATGAGACGTCTGAAAACAAGTACCTTATGTACCTCGACGCCAACAATTTATATGGTTGGGCAATGTCACAACCACTGCCTAATGGAGAGTTTGAGTGGGTCGAGGAATTTGATGGTATAAATCTTGATGACTACCTGGGAGACAGCGAAAGAGGTATGGTTTTAGAGGTTGACATGGAATATCCAAAAGAACTTCACAACCTACATAACGGTTATCCTCTAGCACCGGAGAGCAAGGAGATTGATGCATCAATGTTGTCTGATTATGCAAAGAGTATTGCTGAGAAATTTCAGCTGACAATTGGAGGAGTAAGAAAACTTGTGAACTCTCTTGGTCCAAGAAAGAACTACGTCTTACATGTACGTAATCTTAAACTATACACAGACCTTGGAATGAAACTTATAAAGATCCACAGAGCTGTCTCATTCAAACAAACTCCCTGGCTTAAGAACTACATCGACTTCAATACAAAGAAAAGATCAGTTGCTCGGAACACGTTCGAAAAGAACTTCTTCAAATTAATGAACAACTCAATCTATGGAAAGACAATGGAAAATCTTAGGAAAAGAGTTGATGTAAAATTAGTGTCATCAAAAGACGACCTCCTAAAACTGACAGCATCACCCTGCTTCCAGTCACATAGAATCATGAATGAGAACTTAATAGTTGTAAAAAGAACGAAGGAAGTTCTGACTCTAAATAAACCGTGCTACGTGGGAATGAGCATCTTAGACTTGTCAAAGACTTTGATGTACGATTTCCACTACAATACAATCAAGAAGGAGTACGGTGACGGAGCAAAGTTATTGTTCACAGATACTGACAGTCTTATGTACGAAATAAAGACAGATGACGTCTACGAGGACTTCAGGAGGATCGGCGAAGAGCAAGACTGCTGGGATAACTCAGATTACCCAAAAGATTCTCCGTACTACTCAGCTCATAATAAGAAAGTTATTGGAAAGTTTAAAGACGAAGCTGAGGGAGTACCAATAATTGAGTTTGTTGGGTTACGGTCTAAGATGTACTCTTATGTAAAGGAAAATGGTGGAGGTGGAATGACAGCCAAAGGAGTGAAAAAGTATGTGATCAGAAACAAGCTCACCCATGAGAACTTTAAGAATGTAATAAATACTAAAGGTAGGATGAGACACAACATGAACACTATCAGAAGCGTCAAACATACAATAGGAACTTATGAAATAAGGAAGGTCACTCTAAGTTGCTTTGACGACAAGAGGTATATTCTGGAGGATGGAGTTACCAGTTATGCTTACGGTAACAAGAATATAATAAGTAGCAATTAGAAGACCACGGTGGAGTAGAAAGTAATAACCTCAAGGGGAATGCAGACAGGAAGGGCCCCCTGCCCTGTGTTCCCTCAAGGGTGAAACTAAAGATGCTAAACGAGAGTTCAAATCCAGAAGTTGGAAAAGATCGGTGAAAATCCGAGAGTCCCAGCGACTGGATAATAGAAATAGTAAATCTTCGTGAATAGACCATGGTTAGTAGAAAGTGGTCTAGAAAATAAATCAAGATTTTTGATGAAGACCAAGATGATTGGCTTGCATTAGAAAAAGTGATGTATGAGCCAATGTCAAAAAGTGGTCTAGAACCCTCAATCCCTATACTACTTTCAAGAATCTGCAAAAAGTCTTTCAAAAGTCCAACTTAATATTGTTTGATGTTATATCTGCCAGAGATGCTGCAATTGTTAACCTCAGCATCTTGAAGGAGATGCCTCTGCTTGGTGGAAAAGAAGAGAAGTACCTGGAAGAGCTTGAAGATTGTAGTGTTGAAACTGATGAAAGTTGTGGACGGAGCCAGAGGACGAATGCAAGAAATAAAAATACGTAACCACAACAAGCAGACAAGACAGTGCGGTGCGACTTGAAGTTGTTCAGTCTGCCATCAACTTCCTTGACCAAAGGATGAACCTTGAAGAAGATGACACTATTAACAACTTGAAAGAGATCCTTGATGCAAAGTCACCCACAAAGTTAATTATTGCAAATAGAGGTCTGGTCAGTCAAACATTTGGACCTGATGTTGTTGGACAGTTTGTTGAAAATGTCTGCCAATCATGGACAAAAATTAGTAATATAAATTATGTTGTTGACATTCAAGATCTCGGCACATTGTATGCTTACATTTGAGAAAAATGAGGCAGGCTAGCTGCAGACTTCTCAAAAAGTTTCTTGCAGCATTCTTAATGTTCACACCACACAGCATGGCCACTGGGAATGGGAAATGAAGTCCTCAAAAATGGGAATGGGATTGAAGTAATGCGAGTCGATTCCCAATTTTGATCCGTTTTTGGTGTTTTTGGTTATGATTTTTGTTGTTAACTATATTATTCATGGCACTACCTGCGAACAGGCATACTCTGGAGCCCAGAATTCTGGGTTTTCTGATTATGCATGTCTCTGACTGGTCTCAGAATGCTGCAATTGCCATTTCTGGGATTCAAATTTTAAAAATTTTCTTAGCCTTTGGCACGAGCCCCCAATATTTCATAAAGTGTCCACCACTTGCACACACGGTGGCTTAAAAGGTCTTAAGAGAGGATGTCCACAAAAATCAAACATAAGGCGGCCACGACGGGAAAAATCGATTTTGCTCAAATTTTGCCCAGATATACTTTAATATATCGGAAAATGCACCATATATTTTTTTACGTCAAATGCTTTTTTAACTTTGAGAAAATGCCGTTTTAACACGACCACCCTAAATCGCCATTTTGTCTGGGAAAATATGCGCTGATTTTACCGACAAATTTCACGACGACAACCGTTTCTAATCGATCTAAAACCCTAAAAATCTTGTTTTCGGTTATTCAAAGGACCGGGTACGTGACTTACAGGAAATCTGAGTTACTTTTAGGAATAGAAATAATCGTAGTTTTGGAGCACACTATCTTACTTCATTTACGATACCCTCTTAACAAAACCGATTTTCACCATGGGATAAAGCTCCAAATCGATCATGCTTCTACTAGTTGGCTCTTTGATAAACAAGCTTTCAATTGACGTAAATACTTCTTTGGGCAAATGAATACGCGATAAACGACAGCACGTTGAAATCGTCCGTTTTTGACGTCTTGCAAGTCAAACGCTGTTAATTTACATACCGTCGAAGTAAACAATTTATTAATCAAGTATTCTAAGTATTTTACCTTTTGAGAAGAAGATATATTCTTGAATGAATGGAGACTTTTTACCTTGCTAAGTTTAAAATTGGTCCAAAAATCCCGATATATTTGTGAAATATCATCATATACAGGTATTTTGAGATATAATATTGTTGTCAGTTGCATGATAACTTCTGATCACTGTTCAATATTGTCTACTTTTAATAGCGCTAACATACAAACCGATGAGCTGTTTAGGGATTATATTTGTTATTAAATTTACCAAAATAATTAGAACTACAACTGTTGTTTTCAGAGGTTTTGTTCCATTCTGTCCATATTAATTAATGTACCATTTTATGTATCAACTAATGTTTACGAAGACGTAAGTTAATTATTAAGCAGCTGTTAGCGTGCGTGTACATGAAATGAACGTTTATAGTTTCCCGTCTAAGACGAGTTTCGCGTCCCTAATATGAATTCGGCTATTCAAATATAAGGGCTGGTAAACTAAAAATAAAAACTCCTTAAATGGAACTTTCCCATCCGTTTAGATCGGTAAGTTAGACGGGAATGTTCGGACGCGAAACTCGTCTGTCTCCGGATTCATATTAGACGAGTTCCCGTCTAATACGAGTTTCCCGTCTCTAATATGAATTCGGCTAATGTGTGTTAAAACTGCAAGGTTTAAACTATTGATCTCATTAAAATCCCACAGACCACAACGATTATACGTATTGATTGTTTCTTGACGATAGTAGACGCGTACGCATGCATGTTGCGTAAAAGGTTATTTTGCTGGCCTCAGAATGACAAAACGTAACAAAGCTTTACACTAACCCTATTCCAAACACCAACTTTATAACTTAACCCTATCCCTACTATAACCCTTGCTCGTTATTAAATGACATACCGTAGTAAATAATTTAATCACCATTTCTAAGTCTTTTACTTTTTCGGGACAAAAAACTACTTGGAAAAGAACAGGGCTTTAAAAATTATTTGAAGTAGATAGTTATGATAAGACAGGGGTGGCGCCAGGGCCGCCCATGCAGGGGGAGGGTGGCAAAGGGAGCAATTTTCTCCACGACCCCAGCTCAAGGAGGGCCGGCAAATACAAATTTGCAAGGGATAAAAAGTTTATCGACAGATGGGGGAATAATTGTGGTTCACCAGGGTATAATTGGTATAATTGGCCCTGGGCCCCCATATTTCACTGAGCTGGCCTGGGCTGCGCCAGTTATTCTCCGAGGGGGGAAGTCATCGGTGCTCTCTTTCGATCTTTGGCAATTGGCATTAAAACCACAAGAACTACCGACAAGTGACCAGGGCCGGATTAACGTCGCGCGAGGCTCGTGGCAGATTTTAGCGCGAGGTCCCCCTCCCCTCCACCTTGTTATGAAAACCTTTGAATTTAAAGACAAACAAAATTGTTAAATAATTTTTTTCAATATTTCAATTTATTGGCATCAATTATAAATGAGACAATGGCCTGCCTGGCCCAGTTGTTGGGTCAACATGTATAAACAGGATCATAATATAACAGTTCAACACAACTGGAGATTATATGCACACGAGTATTGCATATTTTCCCGGGGCCGTGCTGGGACCAACTGCCAAGCCTAGGCGCCCTAAATGCGCGAGGTTCCTAAATTCGCGAGGCACCTAAAATGTGTGTGTCCCAATAGAAAATGGCCATGTTCTCTTAAAAATGAGCGTGGCACAGTAAAGCGCGAGGCCCCAATAAGCGCGAGGCCTGTGGCATTTGCCGCATCTGACACGTGGTTAATCCGGCGTTAAACGAGCAACAAGCTTCCATTTTCTTTAAACGCGACGTGTGGGGAGACAATAATAATTTCTGGTGGCGCACTGGGGTAACATATCTCAATGCTGTATTTTTGGGTACTAGTACTTGTGGAATATAATAAGATCAACAAACAATAGTGTATCAAAATAAAGTAATTTTACTGATTATTTTAACTGTGCATCAAAGTGAACACACCTTAAAATAATTATTCTAATCTATTTGCTATAATTTGAGTTTGAGGTGGTAGAATATATAATAAAATAACAAATCCTTGTATGGATTAATGTTCATTTCACACGCACGCTATTAACAGCTGCTTAATAATTAACTTATGTATTCGTAAACATTTATACTCGGTAGTCGATATGTAAAATGGTACATTATATGGATCAAACTGGAACAAAACAATAATTGAAGTTCTAATTTTGGGAAATTTAGTAGCAAATATAATCCCTAAACAGCTCATCGATTTGTATGTTAGCGCTATTAAAAGTAGACAATATTGAACAGCTAGTGATCTGACGTTATCATGCAACTGACAACAATATTAGGCCTATATCTCAAAATACCTGTATATGATGATATTTTACAAATATATCGGGATTTTTGGACCAATTTTAAACTTAGCAAGGTAAAAGGTCTCCATTCAAGAATATATCTTCTTCTCAAAAGGTAAAATACTTAGAATACTTGATTAAATTGTTTACTTCGACGGTATGTAAATTAACAGCGTTTGACTTGCAAGATGTCAAAAACGGACGATTTCAGCGCGCTGTTGTTTATCACGTATTCATTTGCCCAAAGAAGTATTTACGTCAATTGAAAGCTTGTTTATCAAAGAGCCAACTAGTAGAAGCATGATCGATTTGGAGCTTTATCCCATAGTGAAAATCGGTTTTGTTAAAAGGGTATCGTAAATGAAGTAAGATAGTGTGCTCCAAAACTACGATTATTTCTATTCCTAAAAGTAACTCAGATTTCTTGTAAGTCAGGTACCTGGGCCTTTGAATAACCGAAAACAAGATTTTTAGGGTTTTAGATCGATTAGAAACGGTTGTCGTCGTGAAATTTGTCGGTAAAATCAGCGCATATTTTCCCAGACAAAATGGCGATTTAGGGTGGTCGTGTTAAAACGGCAATTTCTCAAAGTTAAAAAAGCATTTGACCTAAAAAAATATATGGTGCATTTTCCGATATAATAAGGTATATCTGGGCAAAATTTGAGCAAAATCTATTTTTCAGTCGTGGCCGCGAAATATCTCATATGTTCGATTTTTACTGACATTCACTTTTAAAACTGTTTATTCTACCGATAAATAAAGGGTTTTTTATCGCCTGGGATTTCAATAACTCGGACTGGGATTTCTAATAAAAATCCAACTGGGACTGGGATTTTGCCAAAATTTCAGGTGGGAAATGGGATTGGGACCTCCCCCCCCCCTCCAGGACCCTCTATTAAATACAGAACTGGACTATCATTTTTATTATAATTAAATATAGAACATATTAGTTGGTATTTAATTAAAACATATAATTTTACATTATATATACATATTTGTAATAATTTTGTAATTGAGTGTTGAAAAGCCTATTTGGAAACACACAAAAATGAATGGAAACACATTTTATTTCATACAAATATTACAAGTAACCAGCTCTCACTAAAGTACTAGGCAACCTGGCTACAATATGGTACAAAGGATTAAGAAGAGAATACAGTATTAAACTAAGCTTAAAATATTTACAAATCATCAAAATATTTTAGAATTTCTACAGAAATCTATTACAATGCATATTAAAATATGTTTGCAAGGTATAACAGCGTGGACAGTGTCTTGTTTTAAATACTTTATTGGATAGTGACCAAACGGTAGGAGTGCGAACGGGACTCAAGGTCCCATGCAAGGCAAATAAGATAACTATACATACATGTGTCAAATAAGATAACTACTATACATACACATGACAGCATAAAATTCTACCAATATAAAAGTAAGGGCAAGTCCATTGTCTGTTCCTGGAGCAAAATATATAGTAACTTGTCCTAATGCAGCAACCAATTAGTTTTCTAATGATGAATTTTCTTTGCATGTTGCTTAATCTTACTTCACGGTCCAAGAAGTCATAGAACTATTTACATTCATGACTTAAAACTCCAATCATGCCAATGCATAAGTTAAAATATGTTACTTTGTTAAATTGTTCTTTTAAAAAGTTAAAAAGATCCTGGTATCGTTTTGCCTAAAACAGTTTTTTTGCCATATTAGTTTCAAAGCCGATTGTCAATTCAATAACATATATATTTTGGTTGTTGTCTGACATTACCAAGTAATTAATAACAATAATAATAATAATGATATTCTATTAATTAAATAAAGTTCATCAAGTATGACATGATCAAGTTCTATGTCAAATAATGGGGGTAAAACACAGCAATACTGGTGTTTTTACCTTAAAAATCCTTGATTTCTTGAAGGGATCTCTTCAATTTGCCTTTGTTGTAGTACTTTAAGTTTTTGTCATCTTAATGGTGATTTTTACAACTTTTTAGGTGCACACCTGATGATTTCAAACGCACCCACACCTCAGAAATCTGGTTTAGCACACCCTAGATGTCGTCAAATGTGCCACATTCTCCAAACTGGCTGATGCCAACAGCATACCAAATTTTATATACTGGACACCATCATCTCAGTACCGTCTTGAAAACCAAACAAATTCTTCTATATAAAGATATTTGTGGCTGAACCATATATATGGGACCCAAACCTACAATACTTTCATTATGAGGCAAGAACACATGAATATTGATATTATAAAGTTTATTTTATTTTGTTGTTATGTGAAAGAAAGGACTACACCAAATTTTGTCTTTGACCATATCTTTCAAGGTTTTTGTTATTACACTGACCTGAAATGACCTGAAAGGTCAAGTGTCTTAACTCCCTAATTTTCTGTTTTCTTCGTCGTTGAGAGAGTTTGTGTTAGCGCATCGCAGACTCAGGGTGCAACGATTAAGCCAAAATGCCATTGATTCCTCAACAACAGGTGGGAAATTTGCTGTCGCTGGTCTGTAAATTGCGGGCGCCCGCGAAAATTTTGTTTTAAATTATTAAAATCAGCAAAAGCAAGTTTTTGGGCTTCTCGTTTGGGAAGAAAACAGTAGTTGTGTAAGAATTTAAGTTTGTTTATTCAAAGGCTATTGAAAAATGTCCTGGATAAAAGACTTTAAACTGAAATCGGACAATTATGAACTATTTATTTATACAACGAAATATCAATGAAATTTAACTTTTTGCAAAGATGAAAGTTGTTTTCACTCCCTGGACAGATGAAATTAAAAAAATAAACTCAGGGTGGGTTGAAAATTTGTTTTTAACGTATTTTTCTACTCAGAAACATCTTTGGAAAGTTTATTTATGATTAAATCCTTGAAAATACTAATTGTGATTTTGCTAAAAATAGGAAAAAGCTAAATTTTCAACTTAAGATTGTGAAAAATCTAGTCGAGAGCCTCAAAACGAGACTATCTCTAAATGATTCTTCAAAGATTTCTTAATTCACTAATCAAAGTATTGTTCATATGAAAATACGGGTTGATATAAAAAACGGCACAACCGTCTAATGTGGTCTGTAGTAGTCTGAATAGATGCCTTCTGAATATTCCGCTAGAAATTGCATGTGTTTGCAAATCGTGTTCGTAAAAGCATATTCGTTGAACGATTAGCGTTTATTGATTCAGAAAATATGAGCATATTATGTGGGTAAAGGTTAGCACAATAAAATAAAAAATTAAACTATTTTAAAATCTAGTCGAGAGCCTCAAAACCAAATATGGTTTAAACTATTCCTTGAAACATATACTTTATTTTGGGAGATAATTCATTCATCTAAAAATACGGAATAGTAGGCATTATTGGACATTTCCATCGGAATCTGAGGCAGTTCCGATATATCAGGTTACGCAAAAGTTGCAATTTTTAAAATATTTTTAGGCTGTGAATGTTCTCATACCTTCCTCGCCTTCCCAACAATGCAATGGATTAACAATTTTTGGTTAGCAAAAAAAACGAAGCAAAAACGCAAATAAAACGCTCAAAAATCAAATTACTGTATTTACTCGCCCCAAGTCTCTTTCTCTTAAACCGCGCAAAATGTAGCGCATGCACAGACAAATTTCCCACCTGTTTTCCTCGACTGCTTGATTTAGTTTTCATAGCAACAAGCTCGTATTTATATATGTGGTAGCCGGCTCATGCCATGCTTGTGGTACATCTTTCTTTATTAGCCCATACACTTGTACACATGTGCACAATTACCAGTTCCAGACCTCCTGAGTCCCTATCTTCCACAGAGACCATGTGCATTTATGGATAACATTTGTATTGTGAGTAATACTTGTGTTTCATTGGACCGAACGAAAACATCTTCTTAGGATAACTTTGCATATCCCACATTCCCACTCACGGTTTCTGCACGCTTTCACGCTAAATATATTTGTATTTCATGTGCTATATTGTCAAGTATTTCTTGCTCAAAAAGATGAATCCACCGGACAGGTACATTCTACAAACCTTTACTTACTGTTAAGTTTATTCTATGTTGTAACTTGTCTATTGATTATGCAAAGTCACCTTTGAGTATCATTTTCAACTTGTTTGAGGTTCAATGTTATATCATCAATCATGCCACATTTGTCATTATGGCCCAAAGCAAATCATAAATATAAAATCTCATTTGGAGTGTACAAAGTCACCTTTGAGTATCATTTTCAACTCGTTTGAGGTTCAATGTTATACCATCAATCATGCTACATTTGTCAGTATGGCCCGAAGCAAGTCATAAATATAGTATGGCCGACGCAAATCATAAATATAAAATCTCATTTGGATCCAAAATTTCCAATAGTTGAATAATCTGCTTGTGATGTTACTTTGAGTGTATATCCACACTGGGCAGGCCTGAAAAATATGTCTGGCCACAGTGGGAATCAAACCTATGACCTTTGGAATGCTCTGCCAACTGAGCTATGCGGTCAGGTTGGTTCGAGTATGTGATATTTCAGAACTGAGTCTAGTTCCTTTGATATCAGTGTAACCTAATACACTTTGATATCAGTGTAAACACCAACACAGCAAATATCATGATTATTAGATTACACTGATATGGAAGGAACTAGACTCAGTTCTGAAATATCACATACTCGAACCGACCTTACCGTGTAGCTCCACAGAGCATTGGGCTAGTATTCCAAAGGTCGTAGGTTTGATTCCCACCGTGGCCAGGCATATTTGTCAGGCCTGCCCGGTGTAGATATACCATAGATATAGGAGATCTAGATTGCTGACTGTAATGTATTCTATTACACACGCCACACGCCAACATGGGCATTCAAAATGGCAGCTCAACTGGTCAAAAATCATAGAGCGTTTCCGATTCTGTTGAACCACCTATTTTTGTCTACTGTTTCAGATTCTGTTGAACCACCTTTTTTTTGGGAAGAACTAGCTGGTGTGAATGTTTTGGATGAAAATTTGTACAATTTAAGTTCAATAAAGACGAAATAATCAACCGCTAAATGATTTCTGAAAATCATCACATGGTCAGTTGAGCAGTTCGAGACATTTTGTTGCAGAAATTAAAGGTTTTGGGTGCTTTTTTTTCGAGGATCTCGGTTGGGATATATAACAGGGAATCATATTGTGAAGTATTTTGAAGTTTAAAACCTATTTTGCTTGATTTACCTGGTCTGATGGTGCAAAAACTCTGATGCTCTGTTTACAAGTGTTTAGTGTAACTTTAATGACCTCCTTGCTGCTGCAGATGTCAAGGGATCTTGAGTCTATATGGCCTGGACAGTGAAAAGTGACGAATCAATCAGGATTTTAGAGGGAACAAGATGCCTGCTCAGGCGTTCACACTGGCCTGAAAATAACGAGATACGTGCTATGGTGCAAAAGGCAGGAATACAAATCTTAAACCACAAGCAAATTTTATGGACTTTTTTTAAAAAATAAAAGACCTTTTTGGGAGACATTAATGGTGCAAATCTATAACTAGGAGTTACTATCGCAAGGAAAGTGCTGCCTTTTTGGCGTATGAACTGAATGCAAAAATTTATACTTTACACAATTCTCGGTTATATCCCCAATGTTTCCTTCTCGTTCATCTTAAGCCCGTTCACAAACTCATTCTTAAATTGTGTGCACGGTATACAAGTAAATAGCCAACATGAAAATGAAGCCATTTTTGGGTCAAAATTAGTGGATATTAAGGTCTATTACCTATTAGCTGCCAATGCACACTACTTTAGTATTAACTCTGGCTAACACCAGATCAATTTACACTGTAACGCCAGACGATTTTACTTGTTAGTGGCAGAGTACTGTCAGTAAATGGGTTAACAAACACATCTGCCAATGTCTCTTATTAACCCATTAACAGGCAATGCATCCTGCTTTAGTATTCTTTAGTAACTCTTCAGAATTTGCTCAGAGTCAATGTGAGTAACATACATCTTGTATTCAAGCGCTTTCATGTACAAAGTTTCGTTTGAATACGGCACAGAGTAGGAATATTTATTTTGAATTTTTCAGAATATCGGGTTTTTACTCGCACGCCACAGGTATTTTTTTTTTACGCCTTAGGCAAATGAGTAGACTTGCCACAAGTCAACCTCGAACGAAATGCGTTTCTTCAAGGTCGACTTGTGGCAAGTCTAGCAAATGAGAACCATACAATGATGGTTCTAGCCTTGTTGGTATTTTGAACGCACGCTTTATCTTTAGTATAGCTACCACAAAGCTTTTTGCGCGGATTATATTTCGCGCAGTACTAAAATTTCCGCACCCAGCAGCCAGCGCTACGCGAATTCTCTTAATTCTAGTACTGTGCGGATTTTAATACATGTATTTAAAGGTATATTGTCAACATTTGACTAAAACTATCATAAGGAATTAGGAGAGTTTGTCCTTGTTTATATTCCAATATATTGTATAAATTCGCTGGGTACAAATTTATGAAATTTTGGGGTTTTCGAGTCGTTTGATTTAATACAAAAAGAAAAACATTAATTCAACAGGCAAGAAAGTTCAGAGTGCGATGCAAAAATTAACACAAGTACACAACGGATGTTATGAGTCCACAACGTATATTTATAGTTGTTTATTAAAAAGTCAAACCTTTAACTTGTCCTTGTTTAAGCCTTTAACTTGTCCTTGTCTTCGCTGGGTCTAAATTTTGTGGTTTTCGAGTCGTTACACAAAGAAAAACACATTAATTCAACATGTAAGAAAGTCCAGAGTACGACACAACGTAAAATCCATAGGAAACCGGCACAATTGTTTGAAAATTCAACGAAACTGTGTAAAATATAGTTTGATCACTCGGTGAAAAGCCGCCATTGGAGTTCGGAATTGTGCGCGTGCGTACAAGTGTATGGGCTAATAAACGAAAAATGCACCACAAGCATGGCATGAGTCGGCAATTACGTACATAAATACGGACTTATTACTATACTATCTAAATCATGGAACTGAGGGAATCGATGGCATTTTGGCTTAGTCGTTGCACCCCGAGCCTGCGATGAGCTAACGCAAACTCGATCTCTCGACTACGAAAAAAACCAGGAAAACACAGGGGGAAAAAACAGAAAAAGAGGGATTTAAGACACTTGGCCTACAGGCCAGTGTAACTAGTGACAGCAAAAGTTTTCAATGGAAACTAGTTTGAAGAAACTGACTAATTTGTCTGGTATGCATCAAAAACGAGATGTAAATCAGCTGAATATCAAAGAAATAACAAACCAGCTCTCGTTTGTTCAACTTGTTAAATCACCCACCAGAGGTCAACGAATATTAGACGTGTTCCTTACAAATGTACCACACTTTTGGAAGAAAATCAAAGTGGAAAAAAGTTTACTAAGATCTGATCACAGCATGGTTTTAGCACATCCTAGGGAAACTGTAAAAGCAAACAGGAAAACAGCATATTTTCGAGACGGTAGACATCAGAACCAGTTAAAAATGATGCGCGAGTTGGAACATGTCGATTGGGATGTTATAACTTCAGACGAGAAAACCGTGGATGAAATGGTCAGTACGTTTTATGAAATAATCTGTCCATTGTTTGAAAAGTGCTTTCCGTGTATAAAAGTAAGACTGTCTACACGCGATCCTCCATTTATGTCGCCCTTGGTGAAACATCTCCTCAATCTTAGAAAGAAAGCGATGAGACAACAGGATTCCGAACTTAGAAATCGTCTACAGGAGAAGATAAACTCACTTATACTTGAAAACCAAAGGAGGGCAGTTAGACAGGAATATAACAATCACAAGACGGGTGTTCAAAAAAATGGTGGGAAACAGTCAACAGCATTACGTCGAGGACCAAAAACAATATTTCAGTAAGTGCTTTAATCGATCCAAATGATATAAATGTTCATTTTAAAAATATAAATACTGATTGCAATTACAAGGCTCCCGACCTCTGCGTGATTCCAGAAGGCACTAAAATCCCAACCTTGTCCATTAATATGGTTGAACAGTTCTTACAGAAACAGCAAAAAACTGCTGCTGGCCCTGATGACCTACCTTACTGGTTCTGGAAGAACTTCTCGTTAGATCTAGCACCAGTTATTACAACAATATTTAATTGTTCCTTAATGACAGGCATAGTTCCAAACACCTGGAAAAAAGCAAATGTATTACCACTGCCAAAGGAATCTCTGCTGAAAACCTGCAATCAATTAAGGCCCATCTCACTGCTATTATAATGCAACTATTCGAAAGATGTGTACATAAAACAGAACTATCTCATGTAAGTGAATTTATTGGACAGGATCAATTCACTTATAAGAAAGGACATAACTCTACTATGGCCCTTATCGAATGCCATCATACCTGGTTAAAGTGGTTGGACAATGATGCTAGTTACGTAAGAATTTTCTCTTTTGATTTCAGCAAAGCTTTCGATAATGTTCCACATGACATATTATGTACGAAACTGAAACGCTTAGCTATAAATCCATACATTATCAACTGGACTATTAACTTTCTCAAAAATAGACAACAAAGAGTTGTAGTTGATGGCATCATCACAAACTACCTAGACATTAATTGTGGTGTTCTGCAGGGAACAGTTTTAGGGCCAATTCTTTTTTCGATTATGGTAAACGATATTAAAGCAATTGACCATCAAAATGAATTAATTAAATTTGTGGATGACATGACCTTAGGAGTTCCTGGAACAAATGAAGGCGATACATCTAGAATTGAAGTGGACAATATAATCGAGTGGTCTCAAAGAAATCGCATGCTACTAAACATGGACAAAACTTGGGAAATGGTTATGTGTGGCAACGTTCATAGGTCTATACCTAATCCAATACCAATGATCGAAAGGAAGACCTGGCTGAAAATTCAAGGTACAATATTGCAAGAAAATCCAAGCAACTGGGACATGCACTTTGACCAGCTGATTAATAAGGCAAACAGTAGAATGCAGATTATGCGAGTATGCAAATACTACGGAATGACAATAGAACAATTAGATTTGTTATTCAATAGTCTAATTATGTCTGTACTGACATACGGAATAGAATTATGGGGATGTGCCTATTATGACAAATATTTGAAACAAATTGATAAATTTGTAAGTAGAGCACGAAAATATGGTTATACTTCAAAAGGTTACTCGATGAAAGAAATAATAGGTTCCAGAGACAAGAAGTTATGGGATAAAGTGACATCAAATGTGAACAATCCATTGCATTGAGGACATGTTTATGAATTACCACGAATAAGGACAGAACGCTTAAAAAATTCCTATATAAATCGATGTTTATTCAACTTTATATGATTCTATATTGTACATATTTTACCTTTTTCAGAGTTTTAACTATTTGATATTCATATTAACTAGTATATTATAACTATAATTAGTCACAAACTATAAAATTGTAGAATGCAGTATTTTCATGTAAACTCAGATGGGTGTTCTGAGGTTTTCTTAATAAAGACTATTATTATTATTATTAAACCTTCACAGTATATCTAGTTTTCTCCAAGAAACAAGATTGATTCATCATTGATATAAATAAAAAATAGATGGGACAGCATATTCTTTCAGCTATTTCTTGGATTGGATTCTTTCCCTTACTAACCATTAAGCGTCAGCACTCTCCCTTTGACGAGTAAAATTATCCAGTGGGTTAACTGGGGCTTACTGCATTTTGCGAAACGAAACTTTGCGAAACTGTATTTTGTGAAACTGCATTTTGCGAAACTGTATTTTGCGAAACTGTATTTGGCCATGATTCTGCTAGTCGAGTTGGCCGGGATAGATAAATAATGATAGAGGGGGAATCCAGGGTGAAATTTGGGAGCGCGGGGGGGGGGATTGAAATCACGAATAGTAAACACCACACAAGTTTTGGGTTGCACTTGAAACCAGAAAAATTTAAAACAAGAGTCACAAAACTGGGTGTTTTATGTCATTATTACAAACATTCCCCCAAAATTTTGAATTCAAACAATTTCTCTTGAAGATATCAACATTACTGATATCAGCATTGTTTTGGAACACTGTTTGCAATGTGTTATAAACAAAATTGTGGTAAAAAGCTTGGTAAAAATCAAAACAGAACTCAGTTAACTGCCATAAACAAGAATTTAGATATATTGGCTCAAACTCTCTCTTATTTTAGCATTTTAATTTTTTGCCCCCCAATAGACGTGTTCCCTTCCTTTGACTGAATTAAGATTACAATGCCCCTTGGCCCCCCTCTAGTGTTATTTATAATCTCTATGGTGGTGTCGCCATATTTTCTTTCAAAATCAATCCACACCATTTTATATGTACATGTATAAAGTTCCATGTGAAAGCATTCAAAGCAATGTACTGCACTTTGTCTTTGATTTATTTTCAGTCTTTATAAACAAATGTTTGCCAACTCTACTAGCAGAATCATCACAAAATATAGTTTCACAAAATACAGTTTCGCAAAATACAGTTTCGCAAAATACAGTTTCGCAAAATGCAGTTTCGCAAGTTTCGTTTCGCAAAATACAGTAAGCCGTTAACTGGACCCATGGGCAGATAGGCCAGTTAACACATTATGCGCCAGCACTCTCCCCTTGACGAGTAAAAGCATCTGCTGTTAGACAAAATAAAATAATAAAGTAGGGCACATCAGGGCGCAATGCGACTTACAGTGCGTCTACAGTAAGTGGGGCCACTTAGAGAACACTAACCAATCACATTGCAGAACAGAAATTGAAAAAATCAACAAACGGCGCATTAGCCAATCAGCATTAGGCCAAAAACAATTTGAACAAATCAACGAATGTCAAACGGTAAAAATAGACTTGTAAAAGTAAACACTGCAGTTAATGGCTTCCTGAATCTTTCTTTTGATTGGACGAGCTTTAGTTTGATTAGATTTTTCTTTCTGTTCTGCAATGCGATTGGTTAGTGTTCTCTAAGTGGCCCCACTTACAGTAGACGCTCCAGTCTGGCCATTTCGTTGCTATTATCCAACTTTTTAGTAGGCTGGGATTGGTTATAGGAAATCTAAATAGTGTGAAGGGAAATATGTATTTTGGTTCAGATGTGGACAAAACTCGAATTTTTTTGACCTTCAACCGGGCAAAGACCTCTATGAAAGTTGTTGTCAAGATGCATATAAATATAGACTCCTAACACAGACATCAAAACAAGAAGTTCTTTTTGGTCTAATGTTCTTTTATTAAAACTGTAAACAGATTTATATTGTAGCCAACAAGCTCAAAACTACATTTGTTGTGATTACTGTATTTACAAAACAAATTGTTTTTATGCTATTAAAAGCTGTCTTATTTTAATAGTCTTATACTATTCTGTTTATATGAAGTATGTTATAGTGTACAAATATACAATATGTGTGTTTCATAGACTTACTTATGGAAGGACAAGCGAATACCATCTTTTAAATCCCCACATCTGGCCTTGCAGTTATACTCAGCACACAATTCAGGCCGAGATTCAAGGCATTCGTTTTGATAGAAAAACAGATTTTTTAGAATAGAATGCCCTTAGAATTTTCAGATGAAAATACTGTATTTTGGTCGAAATAACAATGAAAGAACAAAATAAATAGTAGTAACTTTTGGAATAGTCAGATATATGTCACATTAGTTGAGAAAAACTGGTAAAAGACTGAAGGAATACACAGGGAAAAAATCAGGCAGGCAGTTTCGCACCATTTTCGTCTTTGCCCAAGCTTGCCCGGTTGAATTTTAAACTGTAAATCGTACTAATTATAACAAATATACATCCAAAACTTTCACAACCAGTTAGTTCTTCAAAAAAAGGTGATTCAACGGGATCGGCAACAGTAGGCAGACGTAAAATGCAAAAAACATATGTCGCTCTATGATTTTTGACCAGTTGAGCCGCCATCTTGGATTTTCAAATTTGGTGTGCCTCTTCAGCAGTGTCAGCAATCTAGGTCTCCTATACACTCAGAGTAACATCACAAGCATCTTATTCACCTGAGTACATTACACCAACACAGCAAATATCATGATTATTACATTACACTGATATCGAAGGAACTAGACTCAGTTCGCATCTCATATTGCATACTCGAACCGACCTGACTGCGTAGCTCAGTGGGCAGAGCATTGGGCTAGTATTCCAAAGGTCGTAGGTTCGATTCCCACCGTGGCCAGGCATATTTTTCAGGCCGCCCGGTGTGGATACACACTCAGAGTAACATCGCAAGCATCTTATTCACCTGAGTACATTACACCAACACAGATCGATGTTTACACAGATCGATGTTTAATTGTATAAATATTATACATTTGCGTTTGTCGTGTCCAGTATGGAATGAAGGTGATGTCCACGGCACGCACAAAGGCTGCTCTATTGGTGCACAACTTACCCAATAATCCCTCTTTGGTGAACATTGGTGCACACAATTTCCTTCTGTTATTGACGCACAAAAAAATTGGATTTTCACAACGCAAGTTATCCATGTATTTTTTTAATATCTACTAGTACTATGGTGTGTAACAACTAAATAATTGGTGAATTCATAAATTCTGACCTTCGCTACTACACACTTGCTGCCCCCCCCCCCAAAAAAAAAAACTTAGAATGTGCACAGGTCATAAGCCTGCTGGCTATGTGCACAACATGGTAGTTGTGGCTTGTACTACTGTTGTGTGAAATTCACTTAACTGGGCTTGTATGAAACTTTTATGTATACAAAACAACATTTTGATGCAAGTTTGAGTTTCTGGTAAAGTTTAATATGACCTAATATTTGTTTATAATTTCATTTTAAAAACCGTGTGTGTGAATTTTTCAGACCTGTTTATGTTAGCTCTAAGCAAACTGACCTGACATAATTTTATTTATCGAGATTCAAGAACAAAGATCCTTTATTAAAAAGATTTTAAACTCTCCCAATTCTACAAATAAACCCTATTCTAACCCCCACCCTATTCCTACCCTAACCAAATGAAACCAGTGAATATAAAATTGTTTACTTTAAAAATCATGTCCTAGGTAACCTAAAAATATAAAACTGTGATCCTAACCCCCACCCTAAAGGCCATTTTCCACTCCAACTGTATTGAAGTGTAGCAAATTTCTGTGTTTCCTGAGCACACCAGAGTGGAACTAATGACTTTGATACAAACAAAAATGCTACGATACGTTATGTTTGAGTATTATGTTCAGTGGCGAAAACTTTGCAAAATATTGGGGAGGGGGAGTGCCAAAGGCACAAGATTTCTAGGGGGGTCTGGGGGAAGTGCCAAGGCACATGATTTCTAGGGGGTACGGGGGAATGCTCCCCCAGAATTGTAATTATGCCTATTACGACTATAAAAGTGAAATTAGCTGAGTACTTCATTTTGAGATCTATTACAACTATAAAAGTCAAATTAGCTGACCTCATTTTGAGATGGAGTTTACGACAAATCACACTCTGCGATCTGAGTGTGATTTGAGCTAAGATTGCTTCAGGACAAATTGCACACATTTTCATTCAACCAATCGGATTCAAGAACTGGACCAAATGACCAATCAGCTTTTAGTAACAAAAATACCAAATTTGTGTTTTAATTGAAATAAATAAATAAATACAAATAAACTAGTTTTGCCCAAAAAGATTAACAATACAGGGATTGAAGATTCAACTGGCCAAAACATTTTAAAGAAAAATTTAATCAGTTGAATGACCAAAGTCCGACCAAAAGCAAAGTCTCAACCGAAGTGTAATCGCTTAAATTGATAATCTTATGAAAAAAAAAAATGGTAAATTTGTGCAGGCAAGTTCAAAATTTGTGCCGGCAAGTTCAAAATTTGTGCCAACAAATTTACAACAAATTGGAGTTCTGATGTGTGAATGCACATAACCGCACCAAAGCGTTATCAAATCTCTTCAGTGGTGTAACTTTACTTTTTTGAACACTTGTATGTCCTCAGGGCAAGTTGAACATTAAAGATAGTAGCCCTGAATAAAATTCACTTGCCAATAGACAACAGCCACTGGGGTACCTAGGTACGGGATATAAATAAACGGTGCCAACAAATTTACAACAAATTGCAGTTCTGATGTTTGAATGCACATAACCTCACCAAAACGTTATCAAATCTCTTCAGTGGTGTTAACTTTACTTTTTTGGACACTTGCATGTCCTCAGGGCAAGTTGAACATTAAAGATAGTAGCCCTGAATAAAATTCACTTGCCAAAACAGACAATGGCCACTGGGGTACCTAGGTACAGGATATAAATAAATGGACAACATGTCGACACATTCTCCTATTGCTTTATATGGGGCTATGTTATACTGCCTCAGATCAAGCTTTGGGCCGCCACAAAAAAAATTGAACCATGCACTATAAAAGTTTATCCGACAATGAAAACATAAACAACTTATTGTGGCAACGCAACTTGCCCAAGCAAGATAAAACGTTTACTTGATATTCACTTGCCCCGGGCAAGTGCTAAATTATACCTCTGCTCTTGTAGAAATATAATGTTAACAATCTTTGTTTTGGGGATGATCAGGTGCGGTGTTGACAGAAAACGCTGAACTGTAGGAAACACTTCATCATATATCTGTCTTATTTTATTTTTTGTTTTTCTTCAGACGACTCCTTGTTGCCTTTTGGTGAGGCCTTGTTTTTGAATACCAACTTAACATTGAATGCCCCAAGAATGAGCAGTATGATATTGAATGATTAGCAACAAGGACTATATTCTTCGTTGAGACTCGAATCATAGTTATCATGTGCTCATTGGTAATCATGTGCTTATAGGTAATCATGTGCTTATTAATTGTTATCTCAATATTGGAATATGATCAAGGAATATTGCGTATGGCAAAATCTCCATTCTTCAAAAAGAGATCGTTCAAGGCAACCGAAAGGCAAAGAAGACAATGACATAGTGTATCTCATTGTTTTGCTTTCTGGTTTTTGTTGTCGAAATACGATTTTCTTTGGATAAATCTATGGTATCAACTGCTCAAACTGTTCTACAAACTCTTTTGCTCCCCACTCTCTTGTCTATTACACCATAGCGCGTATGTCGTGATTTTCTAACAGGTCAGTGTGAACGCGTGAGCAGGTGTCTTGTTTAAGTATTTGTTTGTTGTCATTGACAGGTGAGAATAACACTGAAATAACTTGTAAATCTTTGCACAAATAAGCAAAGGCAGACAAAACAATATTTCAAAAACATTAAATGATTCAAAACATTGAATTTAATATATATTTTTCCTAAAAACCTGGGGTGTGAAAATTGTCGTGGGCTCAGAATTGAGCCTGGTCAGTGGTAATTCCATGAGCTGGAGGAACCAGTTGTCATGGAAATGGAGTCATATAGTGCAAAAATCCACCATGTTTTTGCATAGACTGTTTATGGCAAGCACTTCCTTAAGTAATACGCCAGCTCAGTGGCCTGCATTGAAAACTTTTGACAAAATGTTACATATATATTTGAAGAATATCGTGAATTGGTTATGGTATTACAATTGTGTGGCCTGGTGTTTGTATCAAGTTGTTTTCTTTTTTATATATATTCTGCAAAGATGATTATGAAATTTTAAGGCTTTTGAAAAACTATTGAATTATTCCATGATGTTTTACAGGGAAACGTCACAGCTGCAATCCCCCCTGTATAACGTTTCTCATGGACAAAATCAATATATGAGGCTTCCCTAATTAAAAGCATTGAATTTTCCTTGTGGTCTTAAAATAATTATTGGCTGATATCGTGGTCTGGTGAAAAGGTTCCAAATATGGGTACAAGTTTTCCATACTATTGTCGTTCTGATGTCACAGATATTAAAAAGTAATGATAGGATTTCTACTGATAAATATAATAGTTTTAGTGTTATTATGCAAGATTCCTTTTCTTTTAATATTCATTTTTTCTTGTGCGATATCTTGCAGCGAGCGCAAGCATATCACCTTGTTGGTACCAAATCTTCTTATGTCAGGGAAATGGGAATTGTGTAGCATGAGGCCAATCCTTTGTTGGCTTAGAAGCATAATCTTTGCCTTTTTTATTCCATGCAACAGGAAAGTAAGGGATACGGTGGGCTAATGACTGCATTTCCTTCTAGATGCTGTGCTTTGATGAGCAAAGGAATGACCCTTAATCACTTTTATCTTAATCGTTTTTAGTGTGAAGTTTGATGATTGGGGGAAAATTCACACGAATCAGTCAGTCATAGAGTACTATGATGCTAGGAAGGAGCGACAGTGTTGTTTTCAAATGTATAAACATTTCAGACGTGAATATTGAGTAAATCTTTGAGAGTCTACGCAATATATAAATTGATGTTATGCATTACGGACATTGAATTAAGTGCCGATATTACTTAGACGGTATATTCATTGTACAAAGCTGGGAATGAGCTAGACAGTGCTTTTTTTCAAGTGTGGGCAATAAACACTTCAGACTTAAATATTGAGAAAATCTTTGAGATTCTAGGCATTCAATTGAGTGCCGATATTATTTTCACTTGATACTCATACAGAGGTAACACATAGGAAGGAGCGAGACAGTGTTGCCTTCAAATATGAATAATGAATATTGAGAAAATCTTTGGCCGATTCTATGCAATATATCAATGGGGGGATTCAAGGTTTCCGACGCCATTGGCTCAGGGGGTTCAAACACATTGGGGCGAGCGCGCGGCCAGCACCATTTCCTATACTATTTCCTATTAGGAGTGGGAAAATTACGTTTGCACAATTTGTTGAATTTCTGCAAAATCGTTCAATTTTACAAGTTGTGATCAATTTCTGGGTATTTTCGGATGTCTGTACGGGTTTTCATCCGAATCAAAGGCATGGAAGTGTTAAAATATGGCGAGTTTGTTGGGACATTTTGCAACCTGTTTATTATAGTTTAGTATTGTTTACATGTCAGCGTGTATATGAAAACATTTGGTTGCTTCGAGATTTAACACCCGAAATGGATGAAATTTTCGCTGAACATAAATATTTATCATACAGGAAACCACATCGAGTGCGAACATGTAATTTGATATCTTGTGCGCCTTGCCGGTGCTATTTTGTCGGTGCTATTTTGTCGCTTCAAAACCTGTTATCAGTGTTGTCGCATTGCAGTTTATGGCTTCGCTCGCCGAGAAATACAGATCGCCGCTTGTGAAGAAGTATTTGACAGCTCTATTCTCTTTGAGGAAATTAAAAATATTTCTCGTGCACCAGTGAACAAATTGGACGAGACAGCCAGAAGAAAGTGTGACTTAATAATATGAAGATTTTCTGACCTGGACGGACACCACACTGAAAGATTGGAGTTTATATCTTTTGAGTATTGTATAAATAGTATATATAAATATGGAGTGTATATATGTACAGAATAGCCTGTATATTATGTATATGTATACCCTATAGATATATAGGATATATTGTGTATATTCTGCAGCCTATATAACCAAACGTGTATATAGTTAGTGACTAGTGTATACAGTGAGTGTTTGAGTGAATGTCAAAGAGTATTAATAAGTACTGTATATGCAGAATATACTGTACATATATTATCCGTATACAGTCAAAAGTGTATATTGAGCCTATATGATATAGTGATTAGTGTACAGTATATACGTATATACACAATGTAGGCTACATATATTATCAGTACATCACTATATACACTGTATACACTTTTGACTAGTGTTTGAGTGAATGTCAAAAAGTACATTATGTACACAATATACTCTAGGTATATTATCAGTATATAGTCAAAAGTGTATACAGTGTATATATAGTGAGTGTTTGAGTGAATGTCAAAGGACAAAGTGTAGCTATATACACTGTATACTGTGTATATAGTGTATACATAGTCATAAATACACAATATACTTATATATTTCAGTATATTATCAGTACTGTATAGGGAGTGTTTGAGTGATTGTCAGTTTACTCATGTCTTTAAGTTTAAATTAAGTATAAAGCGGGATCTTTTTGAGAACGAGGAAACATATATGCCTTTATGACATATGTATCAAAAGAGGAAACATTCCTTTATGACTTATACTTATAAATATAACTATAAGACCAGTTTGAGTGCTAAAATGTGTAATAGAATATTTGATTAAAAAACAAGGCTTCCTACATATCTAAATGCATTCATATTTACAATCAAGTTCAATATTAATATATTTTCACGCAATTCATTTCTGTTTACAAAAATAGTGAAAATTTGAGTTTACTAAGATGAACAAGGGCAAATTCTTTCGTAAATTTTAAAATTCACAGCTCTAAATGTAACATTAGACGTGTTCTTAAAGCATTGAATTACTTTCGACGAAGATGAGCCGAGAGCTTTCAGAAGGCATAACCCGAGATTACGTAACCCGATCGGAAAAATGTTTTTAAATGCGTCTGTGGTGTTCTGATACGGTCCGCGGTTCAAATGTTACTAAAAATAGTAACTTAATGAGGTATTCGGATACCTTGGAGGGTATCCAGCCAATCACAGGACATGTATCTATGACGTCGGATACCCTCTGATACTGTGGCTGTATTTTGATTGTGCAAGAAATGAAATAATCGTGAACTGCTCGGAAACTTCGTCTCATATTGCTAACAGCCGCATTTCTTCTAACGTAACTGAGCGAGTGATGGCCTTACATATAAATTTCAGAAGACGTCCTTGAAATAACACTTTATAAATAGTGTATTGGATGCCAATTAGAACAAGACTATTACGAAAAGGATATGTCCAAAGGGGCCGAAGTTATGTTCGGCGAAAGGTATGGCTAGTTTAATTGTTCGAGAAAATTGAGTAATATAGTGAAATATATGATATTGCTTGACCTCTCAAAGTTCATAAATCGCTATATTGACTAAAATTATCGTTAGGAATTAGGAGATATTCTTTCAATGAACCGAACAGTAGTATTTTTGTTTTCATAGCATTCGCCTAACCGAAGATATTAATCTGTAAAGTCAAATTCTGCATTGCGCATGCAATATGTTATTAATTTAAATAGGGACCGGCCGAGAATATTAAATATACTCAGTCGCGAAAGCCGACTTTTCTATGTCAAAACGCCCCCGGCCACGTTTCATGAAACAGAAACTTGAACACTGATACCAAGAAGAGTTATTGTGTGTTTTTTTGTTACTTTGTGTTTAAAATATGACCTTGTTAAGGTCAAATTTTAGGCCAGAATCATGGGCTCAGAACGCAGGAAATGGCATTTCCGGGGTTCAAATTTCAAAAAATTTCCGGGGGAGCATGCCCCCAGACCACCCTAGTTATGCGAGACTTAGGAATATGATACAGTCACATTTTAAGCTAGATCCGCCCCTGCACTCCTAATAGGAAATAGTATGGGAAATGGCGCTGGCCGCACGCTCGCCCCAATGTGTTTGCAACCCCTGAGCCAATGGTGTCGGAAACCTTGAATACCCCTAGTATAATTGATGTTATGCATTACCAGCATTCAATTAAGTGCCTATCGATATTATTTAGACTGTGTATTTATTATATACATTGACTGTATAAGGACTGCAACATCGTAGTGCTTATTATTCATAACATATCCTATACAGCTATTTAAATTAAAGTTGTCACTGCATGAGACAATAGTCAAATGTGCAATATAGGTGCTAAAAGGATGATGGGAATAACCAGGGTTTTAAATAAGTTTACCATATCAGCCTCGTGGGGATGCTTTTGCAAATGCAAATGGAGTTTTAGAATAGGTAAAATTTGGTAGTTGGTGAAACAATTAAAATTTTGTGTTGTCGTGTGTAGCATCGCAATAAATAAATAAATTGTATCAGTTCCACGAGGCACAACATTTCTGATGCGTTAGGCTTCTTTCAAACGTTGCGCCACTCGTGTGCCAAACGCATTAAGAGGAGATTTTTTAGAATATCGAGTAATTGGCACTCAAAAATACTGTTATGCTTTGCGCGAAATGGAGCAACTTGTTGTTTTTGCAAAAATGGCTGGGTCAAAATTTAAGTTGGTAAATTACTGGCCAAATATTCGAGTGGGAAGTACTTGGATTTTAAAATAAATACCAGAAATGAATTCTGCATATCATGGTTAGTCTACTCAGAGCTACTACAGCCATGATGTACCAATTTTGGAATAAAACTACCACTCTCAATTTGTGGAAGGGCGAAGCACGAGTGATGTTTGACGACAGAAGTTTCTCAGGTATGACAATTTTGGGAACTCTATTTTCACATTAAACAACATATCTTGCTGAATTTTTTTGTAAAAGAGAGGTCCATTACCACACTTTGTAGCAACAGTAAACTGGTTTGAGTTGTGTGCCTTAATCCTCAATCATTGGGAATTTATTTCCTAAAAGTTGTTTATTTTCCCTTGTTGCCCATGGATGTTATGGTCGCTGTGTATATTTTATCCTATTACTGCTTCAATCGTGCATGCCTCTCAATAATTTTTTCATAGTCACATAGCTGGATATTCTCGATATAAAGTAACATAATTTGATGCCTGTACAAAGAATAATCAACTATTAAGTGTCAATTTTGGTTGACACATTTGTATAAAATTTGCCCCATTTTGACAACAATATAACAATTGCCTAAAAATTCGATTTTCTATACAACCGTGTGAGCAACACTTGTAAGCTTTATTGGATGTTTAGTTGACTTAGTGAAGGTTTAAATCCTCGCAATATTTTTGATGTTTTGACCTCAAGTCAGCCATTTTGCCAACTGTTTACAAAAAATGATATAGGTTTCTATTTATGCTATGAAAAAAGTAAATTTGTTGTTAGCTTTCAAAATATAAAAAACACAGCATCTATAGATACCAATAGTAGTATTAAAATGGGAAATGGAACTTGTGAAAAGTTGAAAAGAAAAATATTGGAATATTGATTATGATACATTGGTTGAAAGTCTGAAATGGGAGCAAATATTTAGATGTTGAATGTAAAAATCTAATATTTTTGTAGGATAAAATATTGAATTTTGAAGAAAATTGGGGCGGGAGGTCCTCGCAGAATTTGGCCATTTTTATTGGCCTTACTTGTTTCAATTTCGTGATATTATATTAAGGTGGCTCTATGAAGTTTAAGGAAATATATGTTTGGACTTCAGAAAATTCACAAGTAACCTCTATTAATGATATGAAAGAGCTGTTCAACAAATGCCTCAGCATGACGTTGTACACACGTGAAAAAGTGGTTACCATGGCAACAGTAATAGAAGCTTTATCTTTACAAAACCTATGCAACATATAGGCCTACAACTGGCTTTTGATGTGCAATGCATTTTCTTTCATTTTTATTGCAGTTATATTTAAGTAGTGCAATCTGGTCATTAGTTTTAGTATTATTCATTGTACTCTCTTCTCATTGGCTAAGAACCTACAGGCTACAGATAATTCTAGGTTTGTGCTGGTGTTAAACTAATTACTTGACTAGGACCAGCCTGATTAGTGTATTTATATGCGAAAATGCTTATCATGGTAACAGCTAGAGGTTTAATTTTTTTAAGCGAAGTCTTGTGCAAAGCTACACAGTGGTATGACACTTATCAGGCGGTTGTCATGCTAATCAGGCAAACCCAGCTTTCATTAAAAATCCCCATGTCTGAACCTCTTTATTATGAAAACACATTCAGCATACTTTCTTATTTCTTGTTCATTAAAAAACATAGGTGTATGGGCCCTGAATTTGTGGAATTCTACTGGGCCAAACATCAATTAGCCTTTTAAGTGACAATGCACAGCCACCCAGATGCGCCCTACTTTATTATTTTACTCTGTCTAGTGCCAGATTATTTCACTCTGTCTAATGCCAGATGATTTTACTTGTCAGAGGGAGAGTGCTGTGCTGCCACTTAATGGGTTAAATCATGCATACATATAATAAGTTTGCAAAATATCACAATTTCTAAGATCTTTTCTTGCAGGCTATTGAAGAAAACAAGATGAAAATGAATATTTATTAAATCACAGATTGTTAATTTAATTAATTATGATACAATTCATTCTTGTGTGAATATTAGAAATACTGTTAATAGTCTATTGTCAGATAATCATATCTTCAAGGTTGTAATTGTAATATCATAGATACAGTAGCTATAAAAAATATCAGAGCTGTGAAAAACAAACTGAGAAAGAAGCGTTTTTTGTTTAGCTAATAGAGGGATGGATTTACTTGAGGGTTTTTTGGGTGGGAGGGGGGATATTTTGGGTTAAATCTGAGGCAATTAACCAACAAGAAAATAAAGTATTGGACCTTTATGACCATATAGGCAACTTTGTTTTGATGTGCTTGGCTCCTTGAGCCTGTACAGTGCCCTTAATAATGATGCATCCTGCCTCAGTTGATGGTCAGGCCCTGCTTTATGACCAGCCCTTGTTCAGTAACCCCTCCTACCAAATCAAATTACATCCATCCCTGGCATAATAAAAAATTGCAACTGTAGGAGTAAAGTTTGTTCATTCACTGCAACCAGGTATATTAATAATGTTTTGCTTGCTACTCTGGTTTAAATAAATGATTACAAAGCCCAGAGGAATACATGCATCTCATTGGCAGGTGACATCATCCCTCGGGTATTTGAAGCCATGATTGCAATTTTAGATCACCCCTGGCCTGATGGAAACCTAGACTGGAGTGTCGAAACGTTGGGTCTTGATTACAATTCGACTGGGCTTTTTAATCATTTATTTAAACCAGAGTAGCGAGCAAAATTCAATTTATTCAATTGTATACAGTATGGCAGCAGCTAGGTTGCATATGCATAATGGCTGTAAATGATTAAATTTAAGGTTACAGGACACCCTTTTTGGCGTTTTGCGGAAAATCGCAACTGCGCACTCAATATCAGTCCGATTTTCATCAAATTTTCACCAAATGTTCTCCAGTGCATGCAAAATATGGTAAAGTTGTAAAATTAACAAACAATAAAATAATGTAAGAATTTAAAAATGAAAATGAAAGCCCAGCAAATGACTTTCAGACAAGACATAACAAAATATAAAATTTATTGACTAACGTTTTGTTGTATTGTTAACAACATCTTCAGAGCAATTAAACTTATTTACAAGCGTGTATTATTTAACAAATATAAAACATTTTCCGTGTTGATATACAGTTATATCAACACGAGTGGAAATTGGGAAAACGAGAAATTGTGTGGAAACACGACGCCCGAAGGGCGGAGTGTTTTCATACAATTTTGAGTTTTCCCAACTTCCACGAGTGTTGATATAACTATATATCAATACGGAAAAAATGTTTTATATTTGTTTTATAATATAGCAATGTCAAAAGCCTGAAGAATAAGAAAAATTTCCGTGTTTACAAGCGGCGGAAAATTTCCCGTGTTGACATGGAGTTATATCAACACGGCTCTTAGCTAATCAGCGTTCAGAATTTACAAATGCTATATTATAAATATATATATACAAATAGTTTCAAACGGTTACAGTATTCAAATAAGCGAATAAAAGGAAGGATGAAAAACCACCTGTCATTAGTAAATTAAAGATATAATGGTTAGTAATAAGAGATCTAGCAAAGCATTAGAATGGGTATACATAAAGTGCGAGCCATGCCGATGTTGCGAGCCACCACAGATCGGTGCGAGCCACGCGATGTGTGCGAGCCATGTGCAATAAATAAATATAAGAAATTGGTCTTGACCAAATGGTACTGAGTACACCTTATCTCCAGGACACAATAAACAACTTGCGTGTTAGACTGATTTTTGATCTAGGTAAAAAAGTAACTTCCCGTAAAGAACTTGTTAAAACTGGTGAAAATGCAAAGTTTGGTTAGTGCGAAATGTTGTAGAATACGGAAGGTGTGGCCTTGCGGGGTTTGCATGCATGTTTTGTATATGTTACAATATTGTATTTGCCGAAAATGCTAATAATTTCCGCACATAATACAAACATTGCAGGGCTGTGTTTACCAGGGTTTGCAACATTTTGCGGCCGAATTTTGCGATTTTGCTAATTTCATTATGTTCTTTTTAGCTGTGGTATTTGATTCCCTACTCTTTCCTTGGGTTAAAATTTGGTCTAACATGCAGGTTGTCTATTAGATCTTAAAACACCAAGTTATAATTTGTAATTGAGTTATTTGAGTTATACAATTCCTGTAATTGAAATTGGGTTCTTGATTATATTTATATTTCGTTTCTGAATTTTCTCTATTATTTTACTAATATACAGTCTTACATTTCACTCGTTAACCATTTTAAATCATTTTAAATACGATTCGCATGGCTCGCACCTTGGCTGGCGTGGCTTGCACTCTGGCGCATGGCTCGCACCTTGGCTCGCTGGCTGCCTCTGGCTGGCACTCGCACTCTGGCACATGGCTTGCACCTTGGCTCGCATGGCTCGCACTCTGGCTCGCTAGAATAGGTCAAGAGGAGTTGACCTAATGTTGGCATTTAAAGTAGGATTAAGCTTGGATATGAAAAGGCTTTTGCGAATGAGCAAATCTGCTTCAGAACTAGCAGTGGAATGGATTTTAATCACCCTTGGATTTTAAAATCCTTTCCACTGCTAGTTCTGAAGCAGATTTGCTCATTCGCGAAAGCCTTTTCATATCCAAGCTTAATCCTACTTTAAAAGCCAACATTAGGTCAACTCCTCTTGAGCTATTCTAATGCTCTGCTAGATCTCTTATTACTAACCATTACATCTTTAATTTACTAATGACAGGTTGTTTTTCATCCTTCCTCTTCGCTTATTTGAATACTGTAAGCGTTTGAAACTATTTGTATATATATAATTATATATAATACACGCTTGTAAATAAGTTTAATTGCTCTGAAGATGTTGTGAACAATACAACAAAATGTTAGCCAATAAATTTCATATTTTGTTATGTCTTGTCTGAAAGTCATTCGCTGGGCTTTAATTTTCCTTTTTAAATTATGCTTTCCACCCGGTGTATCAATCGCTAATGTAAGAATTATTCAGGAAAATCTTAAATTGCGGTACCTTTACGCTTTTGAGTTGTGCTCCTGCTGGTTTTAAGTTATATTTATGAAAATATTTTTATACAGTAAAATAGTTGTTTTAAAAAATTGTGTTCGGAAATTTTTGTTTATTTCATCATTCTGCTGAGAAAGAAATCTTTGACGACTGCAATATATTTCTGAATTGTTTGAGTGAATTGCTTTTTATTTTTAAAATATCCAAAATTTAAAAAAAGCCAAACACAATTTTGAAACTGACGTATTTAGCTATGTCCTGTGAAAATTTGAGAAAAATTGGTTAAAACCCACAGGAGCACAACTCGTTTAAAAATCCGTAATTACTGCAAAATTTTTCGTGAAAAAATTGAATTTGAATATTACATTTTCAATGTTTTTCTTATTGCAGCGAAATGTATTTTATTAAATAACTCTGCGAGTTTTCAACATTTTTCATTCAAACTTGGTCAGATAGTCGAACTAGTCTAATGCTTTCATTGAAACCAATAAAAAATTTTTAGGCAAAATTAACACTGAACGTGTTCTGTAACCTTAAGTAAAGGGATTTATATTTGAAATTTGAAAATACTCATATCCTTCCTTGAAAATGGAAAATGCTTTCATTAAAGTTTTGCATCATCCAGTTTGCTGGCCATCATCCAGAAGACGAGACCAGTCACTTTCAAGTTTCAAATCAGTTTTAATATTTATTTAAAAAATACAGCAAATGGCAGTTTCAAATGCTTACTCCTGAGTGAGGGGGCGTTGGGGCCTATTAGAATCCGAAAAACCGAACAAAAACACAATAAAAACTGCAGTAAATTACGAACTAAACCGAAAACCAAAACTTATCAAACCTGAAACGTTTCACATCCCAATTTACACACCTTTTAAAACAGCAGTCGATTATTAAACCTGACCGTCCTTCCATGCCGCGATCTTGCTCCAAAGAGAAAGTTAGTGGATGTACCTAACTCATCTTGATGATGTCCTCGTCACTGCTTTCATCAAATTCGTCCTGGCCTTCGTCAGGGTTATTGCCGTCAATTGCATCCTCATTCGGTTCGATATCGTGCAAATCTTCATCTTCGTCCAATTCAAAATTTAAACTGACTTTCTGGCCAACTATGAGATGGCGTTGATGAACAAATTCTGGTAATGTTCCGTGTTTAGCCATTGTTGTCTCCTGGCGTACTGTCCTTTGTCGCACTGCTGCACCATATGCTGAGGCCCAGTTGTGTAAAAGCTCACAGTCATTTGAAGTAAGACTGACCACTGGTAGAGGTGTCATCAATGGTACATTTTGAAGGGAAACTGTTGTGTTCAGCTTTGGGTACCAAGACCTTCGACTGGTGTGGTAATATGCAGCCCAGTGAGCAGCACGTTTGACGCTCTCCTTCATTGTTCACTTGGCGTGGACGGTGGCGTGGCAATTCTCAATGTCTAGTGTCATACAGCTTAAAAGATTAAGACATTGGTAGTCGTACTCTGCGAGGATGCTTGCTAGTCTTAGTAGGCCCCATTCCATTAGCTGAATATAGTCAACTGTTTTTGCAGAGACATGACCTTGGGGACCATTCAGTGCACCAGTGATGTTACTTTCAGTACGTATTTCATATTCATACTCTTCAAGGGTAGTTTTGCAATGGCGGACTAACTCAATTGCTTCATTGGTTGTCTTTGTTTCATACAAAGCGGCCTTATTATGAATAGAGAAAGCTTCATAGAGTGCACCAATCGCCCTGAGGAACCTTGCACAATGATACATTCTGCTCAATAACTAGATGCTGTTTGTTTGCACATCACATACATACACTACGCTGTCAAACTCTGTTGCGATTCCCATTGGTTGCCTGAAACGACACGTGACTGGTCCATCCAAGGAACCTTCTTTACCTGCGAAAACCTCGACATCCCCAGTTGATTGCAACCTCCAAACAGAACAACTTTTCTGATTGGTGTAGAGCAAATCAGAGCCAAATTTAGCTAAAATGCAGGGGTCGTTTGGAGCACGAATGATGAGGGAATGCTGTTGTGTAGACAAATCTAATCTACTTATGCCACGCTGGTTAGACAAGAAGAGGGAGCTCCCATTGATACACATACTATGTACCTTTCCACAGTCTTCATCATACGACACGATAGCATGTTCTTCAATACAAACAAGCCTAACACCATCTCTCTGCAGGTTTAATTGTACAATCGTGCGTTGACCATCTACCGCACTCTTTGTTGCATACAAAAGCATGTTGTCCACGCACGCCATCGAATCAAATGATGGTTGGTTATTATTTTTTGGGAAAATAATGTCGTCTTTATCCGACGAAACACCTTCATGATTCCACTCAGTGTTCTTAAAGTGGTCTTCAATATGAGTTTTAATCGCTTGTACCGTGCCCAGGGAGTTAACTTTCAGCTGATCAGCAATCTCTATAAGCTCCACTTTCCTCTTTCCTTTTAAAATGATTCCAATGGAATTAGGTAAAACTTCTACAGCCTTGAGTGGGCCACTTTTGCATACAAGGAATGCAATCCCATGAGAACAATGGACTTCTTTTGCTCTTCCTTTTTTAAGCAAAACGATTTTGTCAATTGGACTGTGGAGTCGAGCCTTATACAGCGTGGATGTATTTGACTTAGCATCAAATGCCAAAAAGATAATCCAACCATAATTTGCAACAGCAACATGCAATTTTCTTGAGTAAACTTGTCCAGCTCTGGGATGATAGTGTGGCAGACGTATCCGATTTCGGTCAGTTCGTCACTCACCCGTTGGCTGCTTAATTGGAGAACAGCAGACAGGTCCTGTCGATCCTTGTTCCTCACATGATCGTTCTTCGGAATCAATTTTCGGAACGTTTCTTTCGTGCTATTATCTGATCGGTTTCACAGGGTTCTTAGTTGGGAGAGGTTGCATCTTTCATTCCCACATTTGAGCCACCAGTTTGAAAATGATGCTTTCATATTTTGCCTACATGTGGGCAGTCAGGCAAAATCGAAAGTAGGGACAAATATTGATCTATTTGCCGATTTTCAATTTTGTTCTTGATTATCTGAAACGCTGACTTGTCACCCTGTTCACAACCTGTTGACAAAACCAAGACAACCATACGTCTACAAATGAGTCCATTAGAGAGGCAATGATCACAGCATCTCAAGGACGGGATGTAGCTGATATGTCCCTTTGCCTTAAACAGGAACTATTTCCTATAATAACCTTAATAACATGTTTTTATTAATTATTTTTTATTGTCTTAATATTCATGTTTATCAGATATAGCGAAATGATGATTACTTTTCACAATCTGAATTATCGAGGTCAGAGTCGATTGGATCAACGCATTCCGTATGATGTGTCTGGTGCTTGGTCTTTTCATTTTCATTCTCTTCAGGGGCCGGTTGTATCAAGCCTGTTTAGCTTAAATGGTGGATAAGTCAAAATTAAATAACACTTTTATATCTTTTGTGAATCAGTCAACTTAAATATTCTGCACTGAATATGTAGTTGTAAACAATATCGTTCTATTAAGGTTCAAAACTTTTAGTTTGGCTGTTTAATGAATCTATAGACTTGCTTTCTATTTTGAGCTTAACCACCGTTTAAGCTAAACGGGCTTGATACAACCGGTCCCAGATGGCTCTGTGCATTCCTTGCGCTTTGTTCCAGTCAAATAACCGGTGATGGTTGATTGACCTCCATTTGTGTCGCATTGGGATTGATTCTGCTGTCGAGACTTGCATTTGGAGAAATGCTCTAATCATAAATAAATAAAAGTTTTCAATGTCTGTCCCCTTAAAGAACCTTAAAATATACAAGTGCATATCACAAAATTAGAATATTTATTGATTCTCATTATTTTCAGAGAGTGATGCATCCCAATTTTAGATAATAAGTAAATGTTCACTTATGCACTCAATATTTGGTTGTGGATAATTTAAGCTTGGTTTTACACTTGTTGACGTATTACTGCATCAATGCAGCGAGGCGATAAACTGGGGGCACTATTGACACTATTCCACCATTTTTCTTTATAATTATTCTAATTTTGTGAGATTGGAAACTGGAAAACCATTGGGAATCACAAAAATACTTACGTCGGTCAAAGTTAGACAGTCTTCCAGCATGACTACAGTCACAGCAAAGCAGAATGTTGTGTTGGTAAAACCCACATCTAATTTTCCATGGCCAGTAAACATTCTTACCGCAGATTTTTATGTAGGTGTGTTTGTCACACTTCACGATCACACTGCCATTTCTTAATGCAAGATCTGAAAGTTAAAGAGTACTTACTATACTTATTATGTCTATTATCCATTGTGTAAATTATAGACAGTTCATGTCTAAGTTATACAGGGAAATTCCTTTGAAAATATATATTTACAAGTCTTACAAGGCCACACTGTAAATTGTTGCCATAAACTTGAGATATTTTAGTAACAAAATTTTGGAATCAATAACCAAGAGCAATTATTTTAACTGCATAAATAGTCAAATAGACCTAAAGTAAACAGGTTCCCAAGTTTCCTCCTACTACTCTAAATTCTGATATGCATCGAAATAATGTGGTTCATATTTGAAGCTCAGCTTACCTTTCTTCAGGTTCTCTTTTTCCTTCTCTTGTAGGTGATACTTGTCCCCATTATTTTTCGCTTTTGTTTCATCTTTTCGTGGATCATTTGTTGAGGTCGTGGAGGAGCTTGAGTCAGCAGATGTTATTACAATTGTTGGACATTTTTTCCCAAATGATATCTTGATAGGGTACACAACAACTACAGTAAATAAAAAGAAACAACAATTTATTAGTGGACTTAATCATTCATCAAGTTAATATTTTACCCTGGGAATGTCCAGAATTGACATTTATACATCAAGGGAATCAGTAACGATATAAAATACAATTAAAGTTTCTACTTTGGACACTACAAAAAAATTAATAAAGATAATAACTATAAACAGTTTTACTCACTTTGCAGTCTGTCCCTTCCATAGACAATTTCTGGCAGTTCCAGTGCCAACTGCTGATCTGTTTCGATGGCTATGCGCTCTGTTCGTCCATTGGTTTTTGTTTCTCTGTAGATTAGATTGCAAAATGTATTCATGTTTTTATCGAAAATCATACACATATTTCCAAACATACACCCTCCATACACATTCATTGGTCTTTATTGAGCACTTTTTGTTTAAAATGTAAATTATTAAAAAACTAAATGGGAATAATACATAACACACCTGTTTATTTGGACTTCAATGCTTTCACCCAGTCCTAAACTCTTTGCAATTTCTCGGAGGCCAGCAAATTCACTGTGAAAAAACATCAATATATTTTAATGATATAAAGTCTATAAAGGCTAAAGTTACAATCAATAATTCTTTCTGGGATATCACATAACAACTGGACAATATAGTAATCCTATACAGTGTCCTAAACTATCACTATGAAATATTTGACAGCCAGACAGGGTAAATTAACAACAAGGGTCAACAAAGATTTTTGATGCTCAATTAACATAATTTGTATTGAAATTTACATCATATTCATATTGTCCATAATCATTAAAATATGCAAATGTTCATACGATTGATGTACTTACCAGACACATTTCTTGAGCTTCTTACTTTGCAGCGAAATTTTTTTTTCTTCTAAAATTCTCACCACCTTTTCCTTCTTTGTAAAAAAGGCAATACAATCCACGACAACTTCTTGTCCAAATTCTTCATTTGCTGAAATTTCTGTTGCAATATCGTTGGACGCCATATTTACAATATTCCGCACGGTCAACTACTTCATGTAAGGATAGTATTTTGTGTCCTTTATAGAGAAAAATTTCTAAAACCTACTCGGATGTAGGAAGAACCTGCAAAAACCGAAAAACTACACCCCATGCCAAATCCGAAAAACCGCTAGCATTTGGATGAAAACCAAAAACCGACCTGCTAAAACCGTAAAAACCGTAAACCGCAAAAGTTACCGAAACCGAAAAACTGCAGTCATTTGATGCAAACAAAAGAAGACAGGAAGGAAGGTATCATATTGCTGATTATGCTGAAAAATTTTAATAAAATAAACTAAAGCAGGAATTGCCCATTGCACTTGGGTCCCTTGGATTCAATGGTGCTGGCCATATTCTTACATTCACTGTTTTATCTTGTTCATGAAGAGTGAGGTATTATGCCTTAACGTAATTTTCCAAATGATGTTGGTAGTTTTTCTCATGAGCAGCACCGATGCACTTGAATGCTACAGCGTGGGCGATTTCTTCCTCATCACTTTCATCTTCTCACTTAAACGTCATTACTTGCTGCCCTGTCACCTCTTTCATCATCATATCCATCCTGAACAGGTTCAAGACCAGCCAACCACTCAAGTAAATCTCTTTCTACAAAATCATAACAAGAAAATTATTATTTGATACATTATCATCTCTAAAATTAGCAAACATGTAACCTCTAAAATTATTCTCACAACCATCCACAACTAGATACAAACAGGCATCATACTCAGCAAAAATTTATAATAAAACAATACATACAAATAACTGAATAACAATATAACTTCAGACTCATCTGAGAACCAATGTAACTATACTGTATGCATATTTATGTAAAAATCTATCCATACAAACAGGCATCATACTTCAGCAAAAATTTATTAAACAATTCGTTTAACTCAAAACATGTACATATGTATCACAGTGACACAGTACATATACACACACAATAGGGTCAAACTAGAGGCATTATAATATATTCATAAGGTATTCGGAAAACATTGGAAAATTGTCAAGGAGCGATGAGTGATGTCTTACTGTAATATGAATACGATAAAACATTAATAAATTTACATATATTTTTATGTGAAATTGAACAATCTTTCATGAACACAACATAGGTTGAGTATTGTAAGTGCAAGAGCTCTTGCAGTAGTAAGAGGAAAGAGAATGGTAGCCGAGGATGCCCTTGCAATGGTCGAAATGTTGTGTGCTCATCAAGTTGTTGATGTGGTACTCGAAATATACCTTGTACGAATAAAGTTAGTCTGTCAATCAGATGTTTTAATACGTTCATTTGGCTTACAGTTTGATTCATTAAAAAATCAAATAGTTTAGTAGACATTTTAATCTTTACAATTATGATTCAGGAACGAGGAGAAAACTCACAGGCCACAGCTCGAACTATGTCGCAAAGAAAGTCGCCTTTCTCATTCATCGGTTGATTTTGAAGAAACACAAAGAGAAAAGAAACACAAAGATGTAAAAGTATGTAGAGCACCAGAGGTCTGTTTGTTTCTATATTTAGTTTTCTAACTAAACTTTCCTGCATAAGACATAATTTGCTAATTAATTTGCTAACATACAAACAAGTCTTAAACCAAAAATGTACTGCAAGTACTCAACTAGTTTGTGCTGTTTGTGTGTGTATGTGGTGTCTAGGCAAAATGATACAGCATCGTCCCAGTTCAGGATAGCCTTATCCCTCCCATCCTTTGACATTAGGAAATGTAAGCCTCTATACAACCCTGAGCTCCAGCGGGCATCTGGATTTATTCGCACAGTAAATCCCTTTCTACTTCTCCGGCATGTAATTTTGGCAGCTCCTTTGTATCTAACAGCAGATAACTGTTGCTTGATGTACCACTGTTCACTTGTACCACTGTTCCATAACCAATACTCAACTAACCATGCTCAAGTATTCTTAGATTCGCTTATAAGTGACCTTCGGGGCAATCTTTGAATTGCCATCAAAAGTTAGTACACCTGTTTGCCGCCATGCATCAGCACCAACTTTGTGCGATTTAAGAAATTCTTCCATTTCTTCACTAATGTTTGGGATTTAGTAATAATCTTAGATACTGCATTTGGCACTTTTCGTTTCAAAAAACAATTCTTGGCCTTTTTATGTCAAAGAATCGCTTCTTTCGTCTTCTTGCAAGTTTTTGTTGCTTCCCTATCTTGTTAATACTGTCTTCTGACACACAGTCATCTGGATTGTCTGATTCTGAGTCTGTCACATCTAGTAATTCATCACAGTATTCTTGCTTAGACTGACCTATACATACTGTATATCTGTTCCATCCTCCGCCATTTTATTTTCTTCATTATCAGAGATCCAGACACATTGGCATCATCAGAACTCTCATCAGAGTCGCATGATTTATCACTTGACAGAGTAATTGGTATTTGCAACAATTTTCTAACTGCTTGTTCACTCTTATATGTGAGATGTGGGGAACAAGCTTTGTAGGTACTTGAAAGTTCAACAATATCTCTATCTTGAACTTGTTTAGCAATATCAACCTGACCAATCTTTACATTCAATACTGTCCAACTTATGAAAAATTGAACAATAACAAGGCCTAACAGTAACAAAATCATCCAGGCTAAAATCTGCTGGTAAAGGCGAAATATATAAACCACTTCCTATTTTGTATTTGTCACCTCCTATGGACTTGAATTGCATATATCTGTATAATTACATATTAAATTGCCTATTCTCATTCATCACCATTAAAAGTGAAACTGTCTGTCGATGACTTTGATGCTTGCTCGTCTTGTGCGTTATTAGTATTTTTTGGCACGTTGGATCCTGAAGTGTTGGGTACTGGAAAAGCTTCATTAGCCTTGAGGAAATCCTTGATGCTATTTGTTGAATCAGATTTACTAGAACAAGGAGCACTCTTGTACTTTTCTTTGACTTTGTAGTACAATTGAGATTTTATATCCTTTTTGATCTTGGATATGACCACATCAACATGAACAATATCGCATAAATAAACACTATTAATGACTGAGCACAATATGTTTTGAATCTATGTTTTGATTCGTATGTAAAAATCATTTTGATGTTTTTTTTTGTGATATAAATAATGAGAGAACAACTTTGTTCATAAACTAAATTTTAATAAAGCATTAATACACCACTGCACTATATTAGATAATGGGACAATTGCAAATTATAACAACATTTGTTGTAGGAAATTGGGGATTGCATGTTGCACCACATTATAATAAAGCTGATTGCATAGAGCATCTTCAACCTTCGGTTTTGACTCTTTTTATGAAACTCTGCAAAGCTTGGTTGCGAAATGTTGTAAAATGCGGAAAATATAGCCTTGCAAAGTTCGCAAATTTTGTATCGTTTTGTATTGTGTGCAGGAAATTGCTACCACATTTGGGCCGAAAATGTAGCAATTTCCGCAAGCAATACAAAAGTGTACAAAATTTGCAAACTTTGCAAGGCATATAGATGGGAATCATAAGCTTGTGAGATGGAGGCTAGTAGTACATCATGGCATTGACGGGTTTAGTAGATTGGTGGTGTTCGCTCAATGTTCATCAAACAATCGAGCAGAAACTGTTCATTCCATCTTTTTGAAAGCTATTCCAATATATGGGTCGACCACTTAAGATCCGAGCAGACCTTGGAGGTGAAAATGTTGATATCTGGAGAGATATGGCTGCTAGTCATAGTGAAGAAAACAGGCCTGTACTTGTTGGAAAGTCTGGTACACAATCAGCATATAGAGAGACATAACCGAGACCTTAATGAACAACTTCTGTCTGTATTTAAAGGAGAATTCTACCGACTAGAGAGTGAGGGTGTTCTGGATGTAAATAACAATACAGACATCTTCTGCCTCCATTGTATTTACCTGCCACAGATTAACAAAGCTCTTAATGAGTTTGTTGCTGCACTTAACAACCACAGAATTTCAACTGAGAACAATCGAACGCCAGAGCAATTATTCTGGTGCAACATCAGGATGGCAGATCATTACAATGGAACTTTCCCAAATCATGCTAACCACCCGAGCATGGAAGATTTGTATTTCAGAACCATCCTCAGAGATACGAAAAACTAGTTTCATATTAATCTGACACTGCAATCGACCAACAAAAAATTTGTTGGCTCAAGCGGGTATCTGGACCGCCGCTCTACCTATTGAGCTATCGAGTCAACAGGGATTGGTAGCAAGTCTTATCCAATTTAAGTGCACAAAATATTTTCGTGACGATTTAACGCTTGTCTTAGGGGATGCACAGTGTTTCAATTCTATTTCAGAACCATCCTCAGAGATATGAAAAACTAGTTTAATATTAATCTGACACTTCAATCAACCAACGGAAAATTTGTTCGGGTATCTAGACCGCTGCTCTACCTATTGAGCTATCGAGTCAACAGGGATTGGTAGAGCGAGTCTTATCCAATTTAAGTGCACGAAATATTTTCGTGACGATTTAACGCTTGTCTTAGGGGATGCACAGTGTTTCAATTCTATTTCAGAACCATCCTCAGAGATATGAAAAACTAGTTTAATATTAATCTGACACTTCAATCAACCAACGGAAAATTTGGAAAACTAGTTTCATATTAATCTGACACTGCAATCGAGCAACGAAAAATTCGTTGGCTTGAGCGGGATTTGAACTCGCATCTTCGGGTATCTAGACCGCCGCTCTACCTATTGAGCTATCGAGTCAACAGGGATTGGTAGCGAGTCTTATCCAATTTAAGTGCACGAAATATTTTCGTGACGATTTAACGCTTGTCTTAGGGGATGCACAGTGTTTCAATTCTATTTCAGAACCATCCTCAGAGATACGAAAAACTAGTTTAATATTAATCTGACACTGCAATCAACCAACGGAAAATTTGTTTCGGGTATCTAGACCGCCGCTTCTACCTATTGAGCTATCGCGTCAACAGGGATTGGTAGCAAGTCTTATCCAATTTAAGTGCACGAAATATTTTTGTGAACACTTGTCTTAGAGGATGCGCAGTGTTTCAATTTCAATCAGTAAAACAATGTATTCTTGTATTTTAATATAAAATGTTTCCATAGTGTTCACCCTAACTGCAGAGTCAGAATCAAATGATAGTGAATGAAGTGGAAGTCAAGTTTGCAAGCACCCTGTCACTCAGGCAGACACTCTGAATTTCGTCCCTAACATATCGTAGTTTGTTCGTGCTTAGAACACTATTGACACCTATTTTTTCTCGAATTTGAAACAACTCTTACTGTCTTACAGCAACTTGTGACTACCAACTTGAGATGACTTGTACTATCGTCTGATTCAGATTTCAGTATTTATAGTCATTTTATATTTTCTTGAAATGTGCTAGCCAGCATATCGTTGAAAACTTATCTATATCTACTTATGGCAATCCAAATGTAGGTGAGTTTAAAATGGCATCATCTATCAGCTCTTTGAATATGTCAAATTGCACTTCTTTGTTTTTGTGCAATGGACGAAACTGTATGTTGCTGTAAGTATTGCTTTTTCGGCGAACATTATCCCAAAGAGGATGGTGGGTTTTGGTTGGAATCCCAACAGGGGGAACCTTGTCAGCACCAGTCGCAAAAATAAGAACAGATGCCAAGTTAACTGGAGATTCATCGCATTCTACAAAGTAGTTAAGGGTATATGCAAATATTAAATATTTCAATATTCTAAATAATGCACACTTCTGCCTTCTGGTTCTGAACTCAGCAAGATGTGCCCGCAACTGGCCAAAGTACATTTATCATTAATACACCCTGGCAAAATATAACCCGAAGTGATGGTATTTCTCGAGGGTCTTTGCCCAAGGGAAATATCATCCCTGAGTACCCACTAAGTTCAGAATAAACTTTAAAACTTGCTGAATATTAACTAAGTGAATACAATTTTTAATTTCTTATTTATACCAGAGTTTTTCGTGTTTTCTATTCAAAACGTTTTAGCATGTATCCTTTGGATCATTGAAGGTAACTTACCTCTTCAAAATCTTTAGTTAAATTAATATTTGTTCTGTACAAAATTACAAACAGCTCACCACATGTCACATGTAAGATACTACAATATTTCACGATACAGTAGAACTACCTTGAGATATGATGTCTCACGCTGCATTGCAAAATCATAAATTTTGGTGAAATACCATAAAAAGTCACATTGGCACATGGTACAAATGCTGTTTTATGATTGGACAATTTGAATTTGAGGTATAATATTTCTTCTAGTTTTGCCAATTTTTTTATTGCATACATTTTAATTGAAAAGACGAAAGGCATGGAGATCATTAACATATGTTTTATATGACATTACCTTCATGCTCTTGCAAATAGTCTCGCCAGTGCATTATTATCAATTCTTCTCTTTCCCGTACTTTACATCCTTTGCCCGAATAAACCGGCTTGAAAATCTAATCAACAAGAGTGGCTGTTAATGTTGTTGCAATGTAACAAAAATATGGTCAAAAGATATGAGGAAATTTTTTCCATTAGTTCCAGTATCTCCAGAGTGTGTAATCCTTCCATGAAATTTTTAAGCGCACGTCTTGCCTTATCAATGATGAAAAATTGGCAAAGTTCTTTACAAAGTTTGTCCTTTCTTTCGAATTTCAGAACTCTGTAATAGCCAGCTTGTCCGGGAATCCTGCTTGATTGTATATTATTTGATGGGCTAAAACTGTAGTATTCAGTGGCGTAGCCAGCTCAATAACTGGGGGGGGGGCATCTTCATATATTCGTGTTCTGCATTAATTTCTTTTGAAATTGATTGTTTTTAAGGTCTGTGAATACAAGTATATGAATATGGTCCCACTTATCGAGCTAGCTACGCCACTGGTAGTATTTTAATATTATACCTCATAATAGACACTTGCCGAATTTGTTTCCTGGCAATGGAAATAGCTGAGCTTACATTACATTACATTACCTACTTCGATTTCAAACTATTGCCTTGTGTTTAAGTCTATAAGCTTGACCATAAGAATTAGGTTTGTACCACTTCAAAATGGTATTTTTACAGTGAAAATGCAAAAAGTGTCCTGTTTCCGCTTTTGTAGTTTGTTGTGATTTACTGTAATATTTTTTTCTGGAGCGATTACAAACTTATTGACAAATACTGCATTAAAACTTAGTTTTCTCTATTTTTAAATATGGTAATTTGTAGAAAAGGTAATAATACATTTTTCATTAGTTTCATTGCGTAAGAGGTACAACATTTGACAACTTGTGTTCATATTGAGAATACCACCCACATTGGGCTGTATAATTATGCGTATCTATGGATATGGAATACAAGAACTTGAGACCTATAAGTAATCTGCAATTTGTTTCCAAATTCACCGAGAGAGCAGTGTCTGATCAAATCTATAACCATATTGTGGCTAATAATGTGTTTCCCCCACTACAGTCTGCTTACAGGAAACACCATAGCACAGAAACGGCGCTCCTTAAAGTTATAAACGATATCCACGTTAACATGAACAATCAACAGGTAACGTTATTAGTATTTCTGCATTTGAGCTCTACGTTTGATACTGTTGACCATGATATTTTGATTAATCGTATACAAACAAGTTTTGGAATAACAGACACTGCTTTACTTCTGTTAAAATCATATCTATCTGGCCGCTCTATACGTGTCATTATTGACGAAAGTACATCGGAAAGCCTGAACATGCCTTACGGGGTTCCACAGGGATCATGTCTGGGCCCATTATTGTTTACCGTTTATGCTAGCAAACTCTTTGAAGTGGTAAAACATCACCTACCAAATGCTCATGCGTATGCTGATGCTACCAAGCTTTATCTAGCGTTCAAACCTGAAACCACACAATGTCAAGAAGACGCGATGGAAGCTATGGAGAAATGTATCAAAGCCGTAAGAGCATGGATGGTAATTGATAAATTGAAGCTGAATGAAGGAAAAACAGAATTCATGATTATTGGGGCTCGTCAACAGCTGAAGAAAGTCACAGTTGACCAGTTATTGGTTGGTGACATACGTGTTACTCCTGTTAGCAATGTGAAAGACCTTGGAGTATGGTTGGATTCTCATCTCAAGTTTGATGTACATATTACTAAAACGTGCAGCACCGCTTATTATTTTCTTCATAACATCAGAAGAATAAGGAAATACTGCTCAAATCTTGGTGCATGCTCTGGTGATTGGACGGATTGATTATTGCAATTCTTTGTTCTATGGTCTTCCAAAAACTCGACCAAGAAATTGCAAAGAGTACAGAACATGGCCGCTAGACTTATTACTAATTCTCCATGCTATTGTCATATCACTCCTATTCTGTATCGACTCCACTGGCTGCCAATAGAATATCGAATTAAATTTAAAATAATGCTGATAACATTTAAGGCTATCCATGACTTGGCACCAGACTATATTAAGGATCTTATTAACGTGAAAAACTTGTCCGCCCATAACCTTAGATCAGACTGTCGTTTCCTACTAGCTCCGCCAACATTCAACTCAAAGAAGACAACTGGAGATAGAACTTTTGTTGTGGCAGCACCAACCTTATGGAACGAACTTCCATCTGATATCACAAGGGAAAATAACATTAACACTTTTAAGAAACGACTTAAAACGCATTTGTTTAGAGAAGCATACGCTAATTCTTAAATTGTCTTTTTCTTGTTTACATTTTTAATTAATTCTTAAATTGTCTTTTTCTTGTTTACATTTTTAATATTTACATTTTTAATATTTACATTTTTAATATTTTAGTATATTCCATATTTATACATTATAGTGTACATTTGTTATATTTTGGAAATTTGTAAAGCGCATTAGATCATATAAGTATATTCCATATTTATACATTATAGTGTACATTTGTTATATTTTGGAAATTTGTAAAGCGCATTAGATCATATATCAATGTTATTTTGCGCTATATAAATATTAAAATTATAATTATTATATCTGATACACTATCGCATTAAAATATATATGCACTGCGATGAACTTCCAGCATTTAATTTGTAAATTTTGCGCTGGCTATATTCTATAAGATTTTCTTAAAATTTCATATATTGTATAACATATGCTCTTTCAAATGGTTACTTACACGTAAGTGGTGCAAGCCTGAAAATGAACGAAAATCCCACTCAAACATGGTACTGCACGCCTCATATATTATAAGCCAATTAATATATGCATGTGAGCTTTGAAGAACTGTGTGTTTAATTGTAAAAATCTTGCCGGCTATTTTATAGGATTTTCTTAAAATTTCATATATTGTATAAATTATATGCTCTTTCAAATGGTTACAAACACGTAAGTGGTGCAAGCCTTGAAATGAACGAAAATTTCACTCAAATTTGGCTGTATAATTACACGCGCATTTGATACACTAAGCAATTATATATGCGTTGCGAGGAACTTCCTGCATTTAATTTGTAGATTTTGCGCCCACTATTCTATAGGATTTTCTTAAAATTTCATATATAGTATAAAATTATATGCTCTTTCAAATGGTTACTTACACCTAAGTGGTGCAAACCTGAAAATGAATGAAAATCCCACTCAAACATGGTACTGCACGACTCGTATATTATAAGCCAATTATATATGAGCTTTCAACAAGTGTCTTTTTAATTGTAAAACTCTTGCCCGCTATTCTATAGGATTTTCTTAAAATTTCATATATTGTATAAAATTATATGCTCTTTCAAATGGTTACTTACACGTAAGTGGTGCAAGCCTGAAAATGAACGAAAATACCACTCACATTGAACTGTATAATTATGCGCATCTATTGAACTAAAAATAACTGGAACGATACCTCCAACCAGAAATGTGAAGGCATGCCCACTGTTGTCATACCCAGTCTTTTCATGCAACAGAAAAGCACGGGTTTTTTTAATTTCCAAAAACGGGGTCAAAATGCACTAAAACATCATTCAAGACGACGTAAAATTCACCTACCAGCACCATTTTCTTATGATAAAAACATCCTTCAAAACTTTAGAGTAAAATATTTTTAATTTATTTGTGTAAAAGTCATAATTAAATTTTCTGTTTTGAGTAAAGTGTTGAGCGAGGAGTGGAACTTGCTGCAGAGCCTGAAATAATGGCCGGCGGTTTTCCGACCAAATTCCGATTTTTCCGACCAAATGCTGAAATGATCGGAAATTTTGTCTGGCCAAATTTTGAGAGAAAAGAAAAATGTTTTCTTAATGATCGGGTCGGCGCTCAGCACAGTGAGTACCATCTGTAAGTTTGGATTATCTGTATTAGGCTAATATAAAGTAATCAACTGGAAAGCATAGTTCACAGGCTCAATAAACAAGCTTACAGCGTGGTGTTGTCGTGAAAATGTGAGGCGAGTTAAGATTAGTTTGCAATTTAAATCACTCGTCAATCAATTTAAAACACACGTGGGCTCACGACCATTTTGAAACTTTTCGCTACAGTTACAATTACCTTACACATATCATGCATTAACAATTGCCCGAAATAATTCACAATTGAATTTAACTCCTTCGTTTTTCAAAGACAGTGTTTTAAAAAATAAATATGCTAAAAAGTAAGATATTCTGGCATTTCCATCCTTGTACTTTGTCTAAGTTGTTTGAAATTGATCCCTTCTTTTTTTGTGTTTGAGCTGCAGAACTACTAAAAGTGGCCGTTATCCTTGATTATTATTGGCAACTGCCAAGAAAATACTATATGCTATGATGTCGAACCGTGTCAACGACGCAAATGAAGGGACAATATGTTCAAAGAAAAGTAGGGTGAAACCTGAGACGTTTTCATGGTTGGACTACTCCACAGAGAAGGAAAAAGGCATAAATGTTGTTACACAGTTGAAGTGTAAAATTTGTAAGAAATACAGGGAGTGAATAACAGGCTGCAGAAATTTTAGCGATAAATGGGTAGTAGGAGCTAGCAGTGTTAGAGAGCCTGCTACGTCAGACCAGCATGTCCATGCCATGAATCTGCAAAATTAAGAATTCGCCCGATCTGAAGGAAAGTCCCTTGTTCCTAGAGAAGCCCCGATTATACAAGCTCTGGAAAACCTTTCAAATGAAGAGCAGGAGAGAATGAAGATAAAATTTGACGTGGCATATCTCGTGGCAACAGAGCAAATGGCTTTCTCAAAGTACCCCAGTATCTGTGCTCTAGAGAAACGACATGGTGTAGATATAGGACAGTCTTACCTGAATGCTAACGCCTGCAAAGAGTTTGTTCACTGTATTCTGATATTGTGAATGAGGACTTGATATCTGCAGTAGCACAAGCAAAGTTCTTCTCTCTGTTAATTGATGGCTCAACAGACAAGAGCAACGCAAACAATGAGGCTACCCTTGTTCTATGGTTTGATCCGGAAGGTGAAAATGAAAAGGTTTGTACCAAGATTGGATATTTGACTGTTTATCGACCACACCATGTAACTGCTGAAGGGCTTTTAGAAACTGTGAATAACAGTCTTCGTTTTCTTCAAGTTGAAACACTGGATGGTGACAATGTTGATGATGAAGCATTAGATCCAGGAGTGGTAGCCTGCGAACCGTTCATTATTTATACCCTAAGGTGGGGTTGGGAAATCGATGACTAATGAATTTGAATATCTGCCCCGTAACGTTCGTTTTTCCAAATATGGAATGTCTATCCTTATATGGTGTTGTTTACAACTTTCGTGCAAACTAAATTTAGACCGTGCAAACTAAATTTAGACCGTGCAAACTTTATACTGTTTTTCGAAATATAAGATATTCAAGCAAAAGTTCCAATGTTTTAAATACTGTTTTCTCAAAACAGAACATTTCGTGCATTGAGATAAGACGGCCAAGACCAATTTGATCAGTTAATGTGTTTTTATGCATAGTTTCAGCAGTTGACATATATAGAGCTCAGCGGAAACATATAAATTATAGCATCTGACCAATGAGAATTTCGCGTCACGATTTGAGACGCAGATATTCAAGTTCATTAGTCATCGATGCAGGCTCTCAATTCAGCTTGAGAGCCTGTTCGCAGGCTACAGGAGTGGTCTCTCGTGTAACCAACACAAATAGCAACAGAAAGTTGGTAGGCATAGGCACAGATGGTGCTTCCAGCAATGTAGCAGCTCGAGGATTGAAGGGGTTGGTAGAACAGAAGCTACCATAGATTTTTTGGATGTGGTGCTTGGCACACCGGCTTGAACTGGCAATTAAAGACGCGCTCCGGGGAACCTTCTTTGACAGCATTGACGAAATGCTTTTGCGCCTTTACCATGTGTATGAGAAATCACCAAAGAAGTGTATAGAACTTGAATCCCTCTGTGCTGACCTAAAAGAATGCTTAGAATTTGATGAAGATGGAATAAGGCCAGTGAGAGCAAGTGGAACACGATGGGTGAGCCATAAGGTAAAAGCAATATGAAGAGAGTATTGTGAAAGTATGGTGCATATATAGCTCATCTTACATCCCTTTCAGAAGATAAATCTGTGAAAGCAGCTGAACACGCCAAGCTATAAAGGGATACCTCAATGCCAAGTACATCCTTGGGTGTGCAGGATTTGTTGATCTGCTAACCCCATGTGCCACGTTCTCCAGGTCAATGCAAAGTAATGACCTGGACATTCTGGCAGCTATCAGCCATATTATCAAGACCCTGAATGAAACAAACAAGCTCACTTCCAAGCCCCTGGAGCAATGGAAAACCTATTCTGATACACTAAAGAAGGTACAACAAGACGAGAAAGGCCAGTCAGAGTACCAGGTAAAAAATTCATGTCTTCAAATTTATAAATTTGTATTATTTACTTTATATGATTGAATAAAGTTATAATGTAGTAGTTTGCTCTAATTGCCTTGCGTATTTTTCTTATTTCTAGACACAGATTCTCCCGAATCTGGAAGGAGCCAAGACGTTCTTGCTCCAGAATTCCAGAGCTTATGGCAATGCTGTGACAACTTGCATCAAGTCCAGGTTATCGTGGTCAGACTTGCAGCATCTGCGAGATGTCATCCTTGTGTTGGCAACTGTTGGGTGGGAGAAAGTAATGGATAAGCTGGACGCTCACGGGGACCAGGAGGAAATTGATGACACAGACAGTGAAGATCCTCTGAATGCCAGACAGGCTTGTAGAAGCATACAAGGTGCCATTGGAAGGAGCAGGTGCTGAGGTCGACCAGGTTTGAAGCTATGATGGCATATGCTGTCCAGTTTATCTCCCTTTCCACTTAAGACTACCAGAGTGTCCGGTGGCGCTTGTTTCATGCATCTAACAAATCTGAGTGGCCCAACATACTGATCCTTGCCAGTCTTCTCTTTTCCCTACCAGTGTCAAATGGCACAGTTGAAAGAGTATTTTCACAACTGAATTGTATCAAGACCAAGAAGCGAGCTTCCCTTAGTAGCAACAGCCTAGATGATCTTCTTACACTTAACCTAGCATAGTCTGGTTAACTTAACCAGAAAATCCTGGTGAAATAAAATGAACTCCATTTCCTGGTTAACATTAGCCAGGGTGGGTGTTAATAATTTTACCCTTTCCTGGTAAATTTTAACCCTTTGCCTGGTTAATATTTAACCTAGCATAGTCTGGTTAACTTAACCAGGAAATCGTGGTTAAATAAGATCAACTCCATTTCTTGGTTAACAATAACCAGGGTCTGTGTTAATAATTTTACCCTTTCCTGGTAAGTTTTAACCCAGTGCTAGGTTAATAGTTAACCTAGTCCAGCCTTTTAAATATAACCAGGAAAAGCTGGTTTAAAGGCATTATTTTAATTTCCTGGTTTACATCAACTATAATATTTGTGAATCAAACAAATAATGTTCATTTAATAAACTTGAGGAGTTCTAGAAATGTATTTATCATATATCCATGCATGCAATTGACTGCTTGCTTAGTCATAGAAATAACATAGGATTAAATTATATAGTTTCACCTTAGCTGCAAACATCTTTAAACCTTTTGAAAGTTACAAAACTATATAGTGTTATCATATTATATAACATACTTAACAAAGTTGATCAAGTACATGCAGACTTCTAAAGGTCCACTATGCATATGAGTCAGGGTAGCACGCATCGAGATCACAGCTGAGGTTGTTTTTCTTGGAGTCTTGTCTTCCAAACAGTATACAACCTTCTGGAAAAACTCCCATGTAACATTACTCTGCCACGGATATTCCATGTCCAGGACATAAAATAGCTTGAAACAACTGTCTACAGCTTCAACTAGATTGGACCTTTCCAAGCATTTCCCTTCAAAAACAAGAAATACTTGGTGGGGGTGCAGGCTTGGCGGGGGTTCTCTCCAAGAACAAGTATGTGTGGCTTAAGATTATCCTCCAAATACTTTGGTATATTTGTACCTGTCTAAATAGAAAAATAAATCAGATTCACCATCTAACTTAAATGAGACACATGTATGTAAGACAAGAGAGGCCGGGGGGATCCAAGATTTTGCCAAAAATTGCAAGGAAACAAATTTTTAACTAGAAAAAATTGTTGGGTTCATTTTGCTATAAACGTCAAATACTTACAGGTTTAACATCAATAAATGATGAGAGCATTGTCAATGCTGCATCTTTTCTTGCATTTTCTTCCTGCAGGCAAAATGCATGGAAGTATTGATAATGCTACATTTTGCTTTGCTTCATCTAAAAAATGGAACCAATACACATTATACTTAATTTAAAAATATTATATATTTATTTAAAACTGAAGGGCACAAAACCTTTTTTGTTTTGGGTTGGCCAACTACCGCTGTAAGGTTGCAAAAATTGTAAGGGCCAGGGGGGTGTACATCCCACCCTCTCCCAAGATAATCCGTCAGCATTATAATTTTTATTCTCTTCATGAACATTGAGGCTCAAAACGCAAAAAGAACGGTGTAGCTAACGACCTACAGTTCAGTAAAATCACAATACCAAGCATCTTGTATATACTGTATATAGTTAGTAACTTACAGTCAAACCGGATGTTCTCTTTCAAGCAACATTGCAATATTGTCCCACAATATTGCAATTTTGATAGTCAGATTGCTCTAGCAATTTGCAACTGACGAGAACAGATGGCAAGTTGAAATCCACAACATATTTGCAAACAAAGCCCCTGATTAGACTATAAGAAAGAGGAAAGCACCAATCCAGTTGCTCAGACTATTTGATTGGCTTTCCCTCTTTCTTATGGTATAGTCCAATCAGAGGCTTTATTTACAAATCTGTTGTGAAGTTCAACTTGCAATTTGTTTGCGTCGGTTGCAGATTGCTAGAGCAATCTGACTATCAAAATTGCAATATTGTGGGACAATATTGCAATGTTGCTTGAAAGAGAACATCCGGTTTGACTTTAATACAGCTTATAAATAGAATAGCCTAATATAACTTATTTATATGCATAATAATTAGACATGTGAGCTATGATAATGACATGTACTAAGAATATACTTACCGGAGTTAATTTGTTCCATATTTATACCCAGGTAGACTTGCCATTTGGCTTGGTCTTCTGCATATTTAATAACTTTATTGGCAAAGGAAGGTGTCCACTTCAAGAACAAGTTATCTGATACAGATTCAGGTAGAACCAAGGCGAAGTCTAATTCAATCTAAAAAAAATAGAAAAACACATTAAAAGGCAAACGTACGGTTGCAAAAATCGTGGGGTTTCATACTGACAGTCTGGCAGTACCAACGGCACAGGGTTTTCACTTTTCAGAGTTATTGTCGATATATCGTGTATTTTGTTTCGTGTATATATATACTTTGACCCTTTGTAGTGTTCAGTGTGTGAAAATTATTATTGAGACATTAAAATACTTTGTAACTTCTTAAATCTGTTTATGATTATTGAAAAATGCATGTAACAGTCGCTTACATATTTTTGTCATATCCGATGTTTTGTATGTGATTAAATGTGTTTATAATATTTCAACTGTGTCTAAATTACTTAATACTTTCTTTCAGTAAATTCAGAATTGACAATAGCAATTAAGGTGGAGTAATTGCTACAACTTGAAACAAAATTTATGCATACTGATTTATGCGCATGTTAATTTCAATGTTTACACATACATTACAAATCACGAGGCATTTAATTTTGTTACAAGTTGCAGCAATTCTGTTCCTCGTTATTACTCCAGCTTTAGCAACAATGCAGGCTACCCACATGTAAGCAGCGTGTACCAAAATCCTAATACAATGGTTTTGTACAAAGTCAGCAGTTCTACATGTATGTATGTATGTAGGACATTTAATCATGATCTTACTAGCAATTACACTTACAAATCCCTGGCCTTCTTCATCTTTCAGAAAAGGAAAGTCCTCAACGACAGCCCTTGCCATTGCCATTTTTATATCCGATTTTGGTCTGTTATAAAAGAAAAGAACAAGAAGTATATTATGATGCAATAATGGTCTTCCAGTGATGAGCCAAAAATCTGCCATGAGTAAACAGGAACACCAGAAATCCAAACTTATGTACACCGAATACTGCATAATAGCCAAACCTGTCTCCAAACATTGTCATGAGCTCAGCTACCAGAATCTGAACCATTTTTTAGTCTGTTGTTTCTTGAAAGATTTCCACTTCCCAAGTCTTTCGGGATATTTTCTCCAGGTATGGATTTTTCAAGTATTGATCTTATGTTCTACATGTAAATTATGCAATAATATTAATTACTAGTTATTTATGAAATTAAATTGGAATTATTCTAAAAGGAACTTGTTCTATACGAACTGTATGGAATCACATGGCAGATGCATTACTTTTGTTAAAAATAAATTTGTTATCAGTTAACTTACAAAATCAGGTTTGAATCTCTTTGGTGAAATCTCTGTATTTTCTGAAGGGGATATAGCTGTGACATTTGAAGTGGATGCCTATAGGTGAAATATAACAGCTAGAGTTGTATAAGACAAAAGTAAATATACGTACCGTATAGACAACAGCCTATCACCATTGCAATGTAATGTTAGACATGTCTAACTGCATTCTCCCCGCCATGTCTTATACCAGATTCTTTTACTCCTGCTTATGATAGATGATTATAATTTTTTCAAAAATATAATTTATAATTAAGGAACTTACTTGCTGATTGCACATTATTGGTGGTGGTGCATCTGGTAGTTGTGTGACACTGATAGCTGAGTCCATGGTAAGCACTGCCTTAATTGTGTAACAAATATACCATTTTTAGGTAAACAATTGGTTTTAATGATATTCAACCCCACACATACTGCCTAATTGTTTACCGGTATTTCTGTCTATACAGTAGATATATGGTGTAAGGGTTACCTAATTATGGAGGAACCCTCATAGTGCTGACCTCATAGGCATGAGTGCATGGTGAATTGAAAACTACATTGTACTGTTAATTTGTTAATATGTATATTAAAACCCATAACCGTCAAGGCAATAATGACAAGGTACTTAGGATGCATTTACATTGTATTCAACCTAATTAGTTAAGGTTCAATAGTGCATGCACCATAGCTACATTGGAATTTTAATGTAATCACCAGACTAATTTGTAACTTAAAGTATATACTGTATTATCATGTCATTGAGGTCAACACTCAAGCCAAATTTAAAGTGTACAATTAACAGTAGATCAGGTTGGCGTCAAGTTAACTCTAAGATTAGACCCTGAGCAAACCCACCTTTTTACAGTCAAACCGGATGTTCTCTTTCAAGCAACATTGCAATATTGTCCCACAATATTGCAATTTTGATAGTCAGATTGCTCTAGCAATTTGCAACTGACGAGAACAAATGGCAAGTTGAAATCCACAAAATATTTGCAAACAAAGCCCCTGATTAGACTATAAGAAAGAGGAAAGCACCAATCCAGTTGGTCAGACTATTTGATTGGCTTTCCCTCTTTCTTATGGTATAGTCCAATCAGAGGCTTTGTTTACAAATCTGTTGTGAAGTTCAACTTGCAATTAGTTTGCGTCAGTTGCAATTGCTAGAGCAATCTGACTATCAAAATTGCAATATTGTGGGACAATATTACAATGTTGCTTGAAAGAGAACATCCGGTTTGACTTTAATTGGGTTCAAACTGACCAACGTCAAACCCTCTATGTCATTATCATTACCTGAAGTTAATTTATCCTATAGCGTAAGGAAACATAACTTAAATGTTCCCATTCTTTATAAGATTTTGAAGCATGGTATGCTTGATGGTCATATAAGTTTTCAACTGGGATGACAGACCAAATTGGATTGACAGCTGGTTGAACAGCATATGTGTGAGTATGGCGATCAAACTTGACAGTCTGCCAGGGGGCAGTTATAAATGATATCTTTGTTCCCATACATAGAATGTAGACAATTAGTTCAAAGATGGGGAAAGAATCCTCTGATTTTGCACTGATTACTAGAGTGTTTTTGCAATATTTGATCCCATTCACAGTTACCCACTTAGCAACAAAAATTTCACTTAGAAGATCAACGCCAATTGCTCTGCTCAAGAACTGCGCTCTTTCTAGAGAAACAACTAGGGTAGAACATCCAGTCCCTATTTCCACATCTCTGTCAACAAGCTCTTTCCCACACATAAGGTTGTAACATAGAAACATTTGCTGCCTGTTAGCAAGTGTTTTAAGAATGTTCCGATAATTACACACAATATGCCCTAGACGCTTGAAGAATCTGTGCTTTGCCTCAAAACGCATTGTCCAATAGTTGATCAGTGGACCTAGTTGACGGATCTGGTGGGGGTAGTGGGTCATGAAATGGTGTTTTGGCTTCAAATGACGATTTGGATACAAGTGCAAAAAGTAACTGTGGTGATCTTTAATTAGTTGCTTCAGAAAAAAGGATTCCTCAACAGTAACTTCTGGGCTGAAGATAAAATCCATACACTCAAGTAGAATTAGGAGAAGTTCCAAATGTTCATTGCCTTCTGGAACTAAGTCGCCAATTATTAGAGGCAAATTTCGAATAAGGCACCACATCTGTGATGCAGTTTGCCCTGTTGCACCATCTGGATTCTGAATCTTATGCTTAGTGATTGGGGATGGCTTGTTTTTCGAATCCGAAGGAGCATAATCAAAGCTAGTAATCCTGCTATTTAACAAGTCCAGGTCAAAGAAACCAGATTGGACTAAATCTGCAACAACTAGATGAACTTCCAGACCAGCAACTCCTTCCAACAAATCATGCATAATATCAGGTGCATAGTTTGTGGTAACATGGAAGTGTTCTACATCATTCAAGAGACATGGAGCTTTAAAGGAGCTATGTCACCATCTGCGCATCTTTTCTGCGCATACCTAATATATTCGGAAATTATTCGGAAAACGTCGGAAAGTTGTCAAGGAGCGATCACTGCATGATGTCTTCCTGTAATATGAATACGGTAAGAAAACATGAATAAATTTACATATATTTTTGTGGGAAATTGATCGATCTTTCATGAACACGACATAGGTTGAGTATTGTGAATGCAAGAGCTCTTGTAGTACTAAAAGGAAGGAAAATAGTAGCCGAGGATGCCCTTGCAAGGGTCGAAATGTCGTGTGCTCATCAAGTTGTCGATGTGGCACTCGAAATAAACCTTGTACGAATAACGTTAGTCTGTCGATTATATGTTTTCAATACATTCATTTGGCTTACAGTTTGATTCGTTAAAAAATCAAATCGTTTTGTAGTCATTTTATATATACAAATCATGATTCAGGAACGAGGAGAGAACTCACAGCCCACTGCTCGCACCACGTCGCAAAGAAAGTCGGTATTGATCATTTGATCGGTTGAGTATTGATCATTTGATTGAGATTTGGTGATATTGTTTGCAGTGAAAATCTCTTTAAAATTAAATGATATACATGCAGTAGCTGTCAAATAACCTTGTAAAAGGCCATGTAAAGTCCGTAATGTAAACAAACGCTTTGTTTACATTTTGAACTCAGTGCTGTAGTTGTAAAATTTGATTAGATATACTGTATGTCTTTTGGACACATGGTGAGAGACCAAAAATGTACTGCAAACAGTATTCAAATAGTTCTAAGCTGAGAAGCTATATATGTTTATCCTTAGGTTTAATCAATCTAATTTGATAGGTACTGTATTCATGTATTTTAGGACTTTATTGCCACTTTGGATGAAGCGATGGTGAGGAAGGTAGCTGTTTGGGGCCTCAGGAGGGGTATTGGAAGTATGGATTATATCCTTACCCTCCTAATAATGGAGGATGACCTTGATCAGACAGAACATGATGAGGATATGGGTGCATTTGAGGAAGATTCAGGAGAGCTGCGTAACGATAAAGATCAACCCCATAGCTCAGCAGGCCCACCTGAACCACACAACCACTTGCCTACATCAGCACCAGACTGGTGTGTATGTGGATATTGTAGACCCATGACACAGGAGATAGAAAATAAATGCTGCAGACAAAAGAATTGTATTACACTAACCTCAAGGTTTGCTAAAATATGCTTAGACCCAGATGTTTTGGAGTTATGTATTCGAAACACTGGGGACATTCGCAACGATCAGGAGGATAATAGTACCCGAGCATTTAGAAAAGCTGGATGCAGACAGTTTGTATTAGCACCTCATGGCCACCTCGGAAAGGGAAATAGAAGAGTTTGCCCATCTTGTGTTGTGTTAAAAATACGGGGACGATATCCATCTGTCACAGGAGTTTATATGGGCTTTAGGGAGCACTGAATCTATTGAGATTGAAGTCAGGGACTTATTTATTTATGGCTATTGGTTGACAAATTGGGGTATAAGGAAAACTGAAATTGTATTTTGTTAATTTAGTGTACTGTATACTGTACTGTATATATATTTATTACTATATATATATATATATATATATATATATATATATATATATATATATATGTTTTTGTGTGGGTGTGTGTATATATATATATATATATATGATTTGGTGTGGATGCGTATCAAGCCTATACTCAGAAAAATTCTGAGCCCTAACGGGAATTGAACCACGTAACCTTCTGATTACCGGACAGACGCTCTAACCATTGAGCTATAAGCCTTATAGCTCAATGGTTAGAGCGTCTGTCCGGTAATCAGAAGGTTACGTGGTTCAATTCCCGTTAGGGCTCAGAATTTTTCTGAGTATAGGCTTGATACGCATCCACACCAAATCATATATATATATATATATATATATATATCCCATTGAGTTGCATTGCACCCTGATGCACCCTACTTTAGTATTTTACTCTGTCTAACGCCAGACGATTTTACTCGTCAAGGGGAGAGCGCTGCCGCTTAATGGGTTAACTGGCCTATCTGCCCATGTGTCTAGTTAACCCATTGAGTTGCATTGCACCCTGATGCACCCTACTTTAGTATTTTACTCTGTCTAACGCCAGACGATTTTACACGTTAAGGGGAGGGCGCTGGCGCTTAATGGGATATATATATATCTTCATGTGATAAGAATAATTGATATTTTCATTATTTACATTCCTCTGTTGCTATTCCCATACGCCGGACTAGTTGATTGCCTCTACCCTTTGATCTGTCCAGCATGGGTGACCCTGCCAGGAGCTTATGCTCCAGCCGGCATAGCTCTAGGGGTCATGGAGGCAAACAACTCAACAACTCATGAACTCAAGCCCCCAACCATGGGCTTGGTGGTCTCCAGGGATTGTTCCAGTTACTATTTTTTGAATCGGCTTCTTCGCTCCGCAATTTCTTTCGTAGATGGTGGTGGAACATGGGCAATTGTCATGGAAATAAAACCAGGATCACTTGTGTTTAGGGCAACTTTCTGTGTGACATTCCCTGATAAGTCATCAGCTCTGCTCCTGAGAACTCTAGATGTCATCACTGGAATGTATTCATAACCCTTGGCAACTTTGATTTTTTTTATGTCCCACTGCCTGGTCCTAGGATTATACTTTCGGGTGACCATGCATTCGCCAGACTGTAATTTTGCTTGTGGAAGGTTGAGATGAAAATTCCAATCAATGGCTGCCAGCTGACGTCGAGCTTTATAAACTCTATAACCAGAGGAGGGTGGAAGCTCTTCCCAGCATGCATTGCAACTCATTAATATTCACAATCATGATTTTTCACAATGTTAGTTGGAAAAGTTGTGGATATTTATTTCGATATTTCACCACGAAAAGTTCGTATTTTTGAAGGTAAGTTTTTATAATTGTTTTAAATATGAGTCAAATTAACGATTTTTGCTTTATTTGGTGTTTTAACAACGTTTAGTTATATGTTAATCGCAATTTGTATTGACCTGTTTTCCGGGTCAATGCACAAGTGTCAAAAGTGGCTTTCAAAACCGCTGGGGACAATTGGGTTTATAAATGAGTAAATTAAATAAAAGACACGCCATCGTATTCAGGAAGAGTTGTTCTTTCTATGAGAAGTTTAAAAAATGAATTGTCCCCATCAAACTGATGAGTAATCGCGGTTTGAAAATGGGGCATTTTCGTATATACTATGTCGCCCATCGCGGGAATAGTCGGCCGCATGGGAATTATGGCGCGAGGAAAATTACTGTACGAGTCGTTATTATTTTTGTTTTATTTCGAAGCATGCGCATATATGTCGATCGTTGTTGAGTTTAACTGCTGCTTTTAAGTTAAATACACTGTATTTTACCATTATTTTTATAGAATTCGAATATATTTTGTGAAAAAAGAATCTGATATTTTACCATTATTTTTATAGAATTCGAATATATTTTGTGAAAAAAGAATCTGATGATGGCAATTAATGCTGTTTATATTGTTGATCCTAAGTATGGGAAAAGTTCAACTTATGAATTTAATGCTGATTTAGAACTGTTATTGAGCAAACTGTTCCTACATCCTGCTTTGGCAAATGGTATAACATCTAATCCAGCCAAGTTGTGCTCATGATCCATTCAACTGATTCAAGCAATGAAACTATTGAACCAGAATAATAAGAGCAACCTGTTATATAAATTTGCCCATACCAGCCTTTTAATAGATACATATTTTAGTAGACATTTTACATTTAAATATTGGTGTATTGGTGACATGAAAATGTTGCAATGAATCTTAAGTATTTACTTTATATATTGTAACTTTGAATAAAGCATTTTATTAACATCAATTATGTATGACCACTGCATTTATATGACCAGTATCAGGGGTGGATTTACTGGTGTGTGTGCACCCCCCCCCCTAGCCCTGGCCAGAGGGTATGCAGGGGGGGGGGGTATTTTCATGATAAAGCAAAAAATATTAGAGACAAAATGAGTAATTTGAGTAATAACATGATGATAAGTAAACTGTTAACAACAATTACAATACAGTAGTCAAGCAAGACTTTGCTGTAGTCAAGTAAGTTGATGGGTGGGTGGCGCACCTGACTGACACAACTCATTACAATACAGTAGTCAAGCAAGACTTTGCTGTAGTCAAGTAAGTTGATGGGTGGGTGGCGCACCTGACTCGCACCAGAGCTGGCAGAGCACCCTCCCTACCACATACTGGATCCATCTTTAGATCAGTGATCCATCTGTGCTAAATATACAACAGTTAAAACAGTGTTAAGAACACATGCACAAGGTGGACTATAAGATAAAGTAGGGATTTGATGACTGCAGTAAACAAACACAGCAAATTGAGTTTGAAAACATTTATTTATTTGAAAAAGGAATGGTAAAATTATATTTAACAATTATTCGCCGAAGGCGAGGTGATTATCGGGGAATATTTGCCGAGGTGAATATTCCCAGATAATCACAGAGCCTGAGGCGAATAATTGTTTTAGTATTTTTGCACAAGTTTTTTGTATTTTTCTGGTCTGAATTCATTTTAATTTCGCTTATTTCTTTATTACTAACTTCAACAAAACAGCTAGCCGCCATTTTGAAAATTTCGATTTTGTTATAATATAACAGATTAATACGTCAAATTTGACCAATCACCTTGTAGCATTTGTTATGTTCACTTGTGCAAAAATACTAATATCAAATATTTACCTGAAATAACAGTGTTTTAATAGGAATAAATTTATATGAAAATCTCAACTAAAAATGTCTTGCTCATGTTCTACTTTAAATTTCAACTTGAGATTTTTTGATCATCTATACATGATTATCACAAGTTGCATGGTATCTTTGTTCTCGCCAGGAACCAGCTACAACAAACTTCTCAGGATACAAAGTGTCCTCCACAATCCTTGTTTTACCCTTCTCAGGATACAAAGTGTCCTCCACAATCCTTGTTCTTAATTCTCAGGATACAATGTGTCTCCTCCACAATCCTTGTCCTTCAGAATCCTTGTCTCCATCATTTCAGAATCCTTGTCTCCATCATTCTCCTAATCAGAGCTTGAATCATTCATGTATTTAGCATCACCAGTAGCCTGTTACACACCCAACAATTGGGTGAACTGCTGAATTTCATCAATCTTGTCCATGTCTGCAACTCCACCTTCTGCACCAATACTTTCAACATCACCAGGCATCTCTTCACCATGAATTTTAACCAAACACATAGGATTTAATGGCTGTTTAATCATTTAATGCAATTGCATAACAATGGCTCATCTAAATTCACCAGTGGTAGGTCATTCAGTATATCCTCTAAAATATCCAGCTTGGGTGGTCAGATTGTTACAGAAGTTGGTGATGGAATAATGTTAAACTCCCACAACAGAACACAACATAAGTACTACAGGTAAAAAAAGATTTGATGCATTTATACAGGGACGTTGGAACAATAAAAAGGCAAGGGCACCTTTATAATTATGTGTTGACTTGCCAATGAAAGCCTGATTGTGCATGTTCCATTGACGATAGCTGTTCTGTGTTCTGGAAATAAAGTCTACTCAAGGAACTATAACTGCACAAACACACTTAATCAGGTCACATTCAAGTTCACACCTCATGACTTTGCCCAAAACTGGGGATAAGATTTAGCAGGCAGAATTTCTATAACACAAAGTGCACTTCTGCCCCCCTTGACCCTCCCCCCTGCTTTTATGTTAAAATAGATTTGACATAAACTCATAAAGTCAAATACTTGTAGTCTTGTATGATTTCCGAGTATAAATGGCCCATTTTCCCACCAATTAAATCATAAAATAATCGTACCTTAAGGTCACAACTAGAATAGATTTCTATCAATGAAGGACTATCGCATTCGGCGAACATATAATAAGTCAACTTTTACGCCAAAGCCCAAATGTTGTCGTTATCCATAAAACTAGAAGTTCGACATCCCTTCACGAAGCTTAAGCAGCTCCAGTCGCTCTTTCGACACACAATGTACATAAAGATTGTCACGTCCATCCAAATCAGTAGCTTTGTTGCCACGAACAGTACGAAAATTCGCCATGATTTACAATTTTCAATTTGTACTTTTGAATACCGCTCCTTGTAAATTGAGTAGTGAACACAACGAGAGCCAGTCGAACAATGACGGCGCGTCCCGGGAAATCGATAATATGAATGAGTTACAATGCATGCCGGGAAGGGCTTCCAACCTCCTCTGCTCTATAACTGAAAGGAACATTACGTCTTGGTACAGGTTAAATGACTTTTAGATTCACATATTACATAATTTGGCACAATGCTTTCATATAAATTTCTGGCTAAAAAAGCATAATAGTACCTAAATGGTGTTCGTTTAGGGGTGTAAACCAAGCCAAGATTGTTTGCACATTCAATGCCACCAGTGTGTCTATAAAAGTTTAAAAAATATACATAATTGGCAGTAAAGCTAATTTCACTTGTAAATACCTGCTTTCTTACCGGAAATGGGTATAGTACTTGAAACTGCCAAGTAATTCGGGGTTTAGGATGACTTTTTGTAATTCTACAAAATCCTTATCCCGACGATCGAACCATGGCAGATTCTCATCATGTTCACCTTCATCATGTTCACATTCACCACCTATCCATTCATGCTCATTGCAGATGTGATGGAGTAAACCAATCCACATATCCTATAAAGAATTACAGTAAAAAAATTTCAAGCTTGACAATCTGACATGTTGGTAGAAAAACAACATAGAAGTATGACTATTGATGATTAAAAATAAACATACCTTCATAATCTTTAATGCTTCTTTATCAGAGGTTGTCTCGTCTTTTCTGCATGCGCTGGAACAATGCCAAAAGTGGGTAATAATATGAGCTGACCAGTCCTTAACCTTTTTCATTGCCTTTGGTTTTCCAAGCTGAAATATTTTTAAAAAATGCCAAAACAATGTTATGTTAGGGCAGGGGCGTAGGAAGCAGCGGGGAGGGCACGCCCCCAATATTTTATAAGGGGGGGGGGGATAGCTTTTGCCCCCCCCCCCAAAAAAAAATTGGATTTAAATACTGCAAAATTCTCGAAACTGGAAGTACTTTAAACCGTATATATCATATTAATAATGTATCCGCAATTGTTTATTGTTATGCGATACACCCAAAAGCATTCACTATAGTCCAAAAATGCTATGCATATTGCAGTATATTTTTCCAATCATTTACTGTAAGCCAACCATTGTAATGTTAGCATAAACTTAGGTCAACACTCTGTCAAACAGGCAAATCCTTCGTCAGACACTTTTTAATGCTTTTTGCTTTGTGCCAAACATCCAAACTGTGTACAATATTGTCATATCGTGTTTCTGAAATGGAAAATATAATAAATTAACATATTTTTAGTCATAAGCGTACGGTCAACAAAATCTTTACGGGGTGGGGGGCGCCGCTTTTGCACAATGTCTAGTGACCTCCAACAACACAACCCCACTGCCAAATTGTTTTGCCCGGCGGTGAACTAAAAATTGCCCGACTTGGCAATATTTGGTAAATTTAAGGGGGGATTGCAGTTGCAATTCAATATTACAGTCAATTTCAGCTGACTTTTCATCGTAAGATTCCGAACTTCGTTCCGAACTTCGCAAATTCGTTGCCAAGTTCAAAAGTTCATAATGAAATTCACAAACAGGTTTGTAAACTGGGCATTTGATTGGCTGGTTTGATTTAGTAGCCAATCAGAGGCTTTGTTTACAAACCTGTTTGTGAATTTCATTATGAACTTTTGAACTTGGCAACGAATTTGCGAAGTTATGAACGAAGTTCGGAATCTTACGATGAAAAGTCAGCTGAAATTGACTGTAATTAAAATCTAAAATAGTGCCTGCCAAAATACAAAAGTGATTATTGTCATGGCGATCAGTACATTTTTCTACATGAGAAAGTACAACAATTATATACTGAATAATTCATATATCAGTTTTATTCCATTGTTCATATAACTGTTGTTGATTTTCAAAAAGAAAAATACACAACTACAGTATCATTATAATATCAACTTACCCAGCAATGCCTTTACAGTTGTGGATGCATCAGTCACCAACTGACCAACATTTACTTCCTTGGTGAGTCGATCTAGACACCGCTGTACGGCTTCCTTCTCCATGTTGGTGGATACAAGGCCAACGTGTCTCTTGTCCATAACTTCAACGTCAAGAATATGATTTGTACTTTCCTCCATGATGAAGTAACAAAGATTCTTGGCATTGAAGCCTGGTGAGTCACATTGACCATCACCACCAACAACAATCTCCTTGTCAGCAAACTCTACAAGAATTTCTTTCCTCATGCCAGACCACCACTCATTTATCTCTGGAATAAGGTATAGTCTTTGAAATCTGTAGTAGGTGGAACTTGACAGGAACTCCAGATTAAAAAACTTTGCCATCCGCTCAATTTTAGAAAATTGATTGCCAGAGAACATAAGTGAGGTTGCTGCTTGAAGATTGTTGGCATAAATATTATTCACTTGAGGTGAAGAACAGAATCTATATTTATGCCCCTCTGAACAAACACTGTTGATAACCACAGTAACACCAATGAAGTGATACTGGATTTGACTTTCAGCTGTGCATCCAGGTGTCTGACATCGCGACTGAAAGATCTGAAGCAGTAAATCAAGAGAGCATACAAATTTTTTTTCTTTTACCATTTTGTATTCCTTCTTCATCGAATACACCTCATCCCCTCTGGTGAATCTGCAATGCGGTCCAAAGGTGTCAGTACACTCAGTGGTGGAATGTGACTGTTGTTGCAGGTTCATGTCATCTGTCTCGTGTTCTGCATCTTCTTCAGTCACCATTTCAAAAATGTCATCCGCTAGCCCAACACTTTCATCATCACTAATTTCATTCATGACACTATTAATAAAATATATTTTAGATTTAACACTGCAAAAATTATTGTTGTGGTGCAGTAATTTATACAGAAACATATCTTTAGAGTTAAAACCACTAATTATGACAGATACTCTATTACTACATAGCATCCTTGAATGGAGATTAAATTAAACATATATAACAACTTACTCAGAGTCACTTTGTCTTGTCATGTCCTCTTGTTCAGCATTCAATTCTTCCAGAATTGACTTTGTAAGGTCATGTAAGCTGTAAAAATATATGTTACATTAATTTTTCCTGTGTTGGTGTTATGTACTCAGGTGTATATAAAGTTTGTGATGTTACTCGGAATTGAATCTCAAAATATGACATACCCGAACCAACCTGACCACATAGATCAGTTGGCAGAGCATTGGGCTAGTATTCCACAGGTTGTAGGTTTGATTTCCACTGTGGCCAGGCATATTTTTCAGGCTTGCCCAGTGGGGATATACAATCAGAGTAACATCCCAAACAAACATCATATGTTACCTTAATTATACCATAATAAATGTAACTTCTGAGGGCATTGAACTAAAAACATACCTGATATCTTCCTCTGAACTGTTGTCATCAGTAATTTCTCCCTCATCATCGGTAAACATAGATGTATTGCCTTTACACAGGTCAATAGATGAGCTGTATTTAATAAAAATAAGTTTTACTATAAGTATTATACAGACAGTACATGTGAGAAACTGATTTCTGTGGGTTGTGGAATAAAACCTATACCAGGTACCTTACCTTAATTATTGCTCTTACTTTATCAACTAGTGCTTTTCTGGCATTTATTTTTATTTCATCCTCCCCCCCACCCCATCCCCACTTTTTCCTCAAGACATGAGAAAGCAATGTTACTATCATGATTGTGTCACTAGTAATGCAACCCTTTGAATTCATGAATTGTCAAATATGGCTATTAAAATACCTTTGATTAAGGGATACATCAGTGTCCACAAATCTTTCAGAGTCCTCTTGACTTCCCAATATCGGAGACACAGATGGAATGGTCATGGGATAAATAGGTATGTCCTTTAGGGGAGTTGATATCATTGAACCTAAAAAATAATAATAATTTATATCAATGAATTATAAAATATTAAAAAACGTAAAATAAACATCAGGATTGCATGGCATTAAATAGTAATATTTACATTTATTATATAGTAATTTAAAGCTTCGTTTGAGTTTACCTTCGGTGAGTTCCTGCTCGTCTGATTCACTTATATTTGTCGTTGCAGTCTCAGTTCCCTTGTGATGTTGTCTAGGTTGTTGCTCCCTTAGATATTGGAATAAAATATAAGTTCAGCTGTTTATTATACAATATGTATTTGCAAACGAAAATACGAAATATGATATCCTTACCTTCTGCGATATTCCAATTTCGCATCTCGCCATGCCTCGAAGTCGCAATCGCTAGATGCTTCATATCCAGCCTCTGTTTTCGCATCTCTCCATGCCTCGAATATTTTCAACGAAAGGTATATTCGCCTGTGTTGACTGTTCCAGCCCTTTTGCGATGATACCGAACCATCGTATTTCCTTTTTCGTCCTGAATTCTCGCGTCTCCCGCCACGCGCTAGCTCCCCAGTAGCTGCCATCTTGGATATGCTAACTTTGAAAACTACAGCCTGTAGTTTTCAAAATTGCTATATGCGCAAAACGTATGCGCAGTAGACGACACAGCTCCTTTAATTTTGGAGGTTGGTTGGTCACTACTTGACGGTTCGACAGACGAGATCTCAAACGAATTCGAGACGCTCTCTCCAGTCCAATGACTGAGGCATTGCGTTTCGCCAAGAAAATTTTGGAATATGCGCCCTTTGACCCCGGAAATTTGCTGGTTGATGTGGGTGATTATTACTGTGGGTGAATTCTCGTAATTTGTTCTCATTTAAGTTCATCATTTTTAGTCTTTGACCACTTGATACCCTATCAAAACCATGTGCAAAATTCTTGTTATATGTATTGCAAGGGACACTGTTTGGTTTTCTAGCAAAGTGGTTTCTAGCCTTATTCTTTTGTGCTTTGTGTATTTTATTATTTATTCGTGGCTGTATATGGGACCGTGTGAAATTACCGCTGTTATTATGATTGGTAGTTTGATTTGCATCTTTTGTCTGAAAAACAATACAAGAGTCGTCTGATAGTAAAAAGCTTTCTCCTTTTCCGGGTTCTTTGGGGGTTTCTTCAGCCGTGAAGTTTGTTTCTGTTTTTCCTAGTATTTTATTAATTGTTAGTGCTTGTTTGTGGAACCATGTGAAATTATCACTTTGTTTTCCTTTGTACTCCCGTAATTGAACTACAAAGTAATTATCATTGTCATTACATTATGCTAGTTGAAACCCTGGCCGCCAGCTGGGGGCTGTGCCAGGATTTAACAGGACGTTGCAGGAGAAAAACAATTATTATTATTATTAAAATTCATGGCTTCATTATTATTATTATTATTATTAAAATTCATGGCTTAAAATTCATGGCATGGGTTTTTCAGAACCCATTTACTTTAAAAATGCGTATCTTAGCAACGAACTGCGGAGGAAGAAAGGTGATGGAATTTGGATTATTTTGGTGCTAATATGAGCCTAATCGACCAAATTTTATGCGATTTATAAGTATAAATGTAACTGTAACAATGGAAGGAAAGCTGTCATGTTGTGTATGCAGGTTATTCGCGTTAGATGCTGGATCCACTGCTTAAATAACGTTTTATATCCAAAAAGCAGACCGACTATTCATATAATAAACCTCAATGATGGCAAATCACTTGGACAAATTACTCAATTACGTATAACCAAGACAGAATTTGATGGATATCGAAACAGTTTGGAGAATGAATAGCTTTAACAGTTTGTTGCATGGAAATATCATACATTTTATAAGGTATTAAGATGATATGCTTATATTATTTGTGAAAAGCAGAGCAAGTGTTAATTCTGTTAACCATTTGTGTAGTTCAAATAGTTTGCTTGAATGATTGGATATTGGCAGTATCACAGCTTCTGCCAAGGAAAACAAAAAAAAATTATTCATGAATAAACTAATTTTGTAATACATAAAACATAGGTAACTAGTCACCATTTTGAAGAGCAAATTTTGTGCACACATGCAGTTCTAATGTCTGTGATTTCTGGCCATGAGCATAGCAATAGTGCCATCCAGTGATGGTTTAGTGCATCCAGCCACTTATTGTTATGACATCAAACAAATGGATGTAAATAACTGTTTAAGGTAACATATTTATGAAATCTAGAAGTATAGGTAATCACATGGGAAGGATGTTAATAATTATTGCACGGCTTGCCCATGTGATTATTTATTTATTATATGCATGACAAAATTGCTTTCTTTAAACTTCAACTGCATTTTGTCAAGAGTTTTTAATTATTTTGTGAGCAATTTGGTATAAACAAACTTGGGAAATGATCATAAACTCATAAAGACACATAACTTAAACTAGAACACAAGATTCAAACTCAAACAACATATCCTAGAGTAAGAAAATCATTATACATTCTATTACAGACTTACATAGTCACGTTTTGCTGTATCCCGCCGAGATTATTTCTTAGAACTGTTTCCAGGTATTTTCCACAGGCTCTTTTTGCCATACAATGTCTTTTAAACTCATTCTTGTGCCAAAGTTTAGTTAAATTCGTCCACATTATTTGCACCCACTGATTGCTGCAGGAGATGTCATGGATGTCTATGTTCAGCATATCAGGTATAGGGTTGACTTTTTTAAAATAGGATTTTAGGGTTATTTATTATTTAATTTTATTATTTAATAAGAAATGAACTTATTTTGTAGCTAAAAGGTTAAATTACATAACATCTTCTGTATATAGCTAAAATCTATTATATTACTATATTACATATAAGAATAATATAAGACTAAACACTTAAATTACGATTGATATTAAAATTATATCCTATTTTCTTTACAAATCATTTTGGGTAAAAAGGAATGTTTAAAGTAGTCAGTTTTGTAACTATAGTCATTGAATTTACGAGGAAACCTTAAGTCATAGTTTGATGTAAATGAGTCTGGATATAAGTCCGTCATTTTGTCATTAATATTTTGTTTAAAGAATTCATCACAAAGTCTTTCCCGCCGGTCATAAAGGGTAGTAATTCCTGTAATTTCTAATGCCTCCTTGTAAGTTGAATTTGGACCAATGATTTTTGCATGTTTCTGGATTTGTTCAATATCATCCGATAAAAAGTTTTGAATGTTAAAATGCCACACTTGACAGGCATACTTGAGTATTGGTCTTATTACTGTTATATAAAGAATGACCAGAGTCTTCATATCCACTTTTGGTTGTTTAAGTAACCTCAGTATATACAGGCGTTTACTTGACTTTTTAACAATATGTTCTACATGAAGGTTCCACTTTAGATTGTTTTGGACTACGATGGCCATGATCTTTTTGGATTCGACGAGCTTAATTGGGTTGCCATCCACAGTCAGAGGTTGAAAAGATCTCTTTTCATTAGTAAAATCAATTATTAGTTAAATCAATTATTAGTTCTTTGCATTTGGCAATATTAAGTTTCATGTTATTATTAATAGTCCAAGTAGTGATATCATTCACTACATCTTGTAGGTGAGATGGGTAGGGTTAGGTTTATAGACATGGTTTATAGTGGGAGATCCAAGTGGTAAGGAAAAGCATGAGTGTACATTGACAGATGTTTTTATATAAACAGGTAATTGAAAAAGAGTGGGTAATTAAAAAAAAGAGCAGGAAAATTTCCCAGGTGCTAAGTGCTGGTGGGGAATTTTAAAGAAATAAAAGACTTTTTTTATGAGTGTAACAACATGAGGACCATTTTTACTAAGTGAAACCATTGACTTCACATAAAAAATCTCAAATTCTATCAAATGTTAAATTGACAGATATTTAACAGCCTGAACATGTCTTATTATGACGTGCTGAAAATACGTACACACTAGCGCAACATTTTTGCATCACCAAATGGACAAAAATTATTATAACATGCACAAATGCTACTCAAAAATCGACAGTCTGTCTCGGCTATTGCCTCACCAAACTGTGGTTATGCATCACTAACTCTATAGAGCAAAGGAACTATAAACCATTTTTTACTATAAATTAATCCGAATTTCAAGTTTTTAGCCATCCGGTGTTTTATACGTACATGCCTTACGTACATGGTGGCCATCATGAGTGGCTTCAAAGATGGCGCCTAAGGTATCTTTCCAGTTCCCTTAAGTCCTGTTTACACTACGTTCAATTTTTGGTACGGCACTGATAAAATTGGTACCCGTACCACTTTTTTGGTTCTTGGACTACACATTTAAGCCCTGTTTACACTCCACTCCAAGAGAAAGAACCACCGTACCAATATGGGTACCAATTTTATCTGTGCCGTACCAAAAATTGAGCGTAGTGTAAAGAGTTCACTGGTTTAAACTGAATGTGAGTACCTTATTAAAACACCCTCAGTTTGGAAACTTTTGCTCTATTGTACATGTAGGCTAAACCTGTGTATATATGCTACACCACTATCAGACATAAAGTGTATATGCTACACCACTCTCAGACCTTAGTAAAAAAGAGTCGAATGAACTCAAGCTCACAGTTCATTGAGCCGAATGAACTCAAGCTCACAGTTGATCGAAATGGATCCCTGACATGTCAGTGAGGAGCAAAATCTGGGAGAATATTCCTAGCATCAGGATCATCATATCCGTCATGTACTATGGGGCCTAGTGGGGATGCTAGACAGGGAGCTGTCGAAACCTTAGGTCCTAATGGCTGGGCTTCCCTCTACCTCTACTCATCCCCCTACCTTCCCTCTGGGTTGGTGAGTGGGGTTCTCATGACTCATCAGAACTCTACTTCCCTGAGGCTATGAAACAGGAACAGCAGATAGGAACAGGATCAATATATTCATCAGTGCGAATAAAAACTTTTATAGAGATCGGAAGAGCTCACTTAAAATTATAATAAGAGCCAAACTAGTAAGATATAAGTATGAATACTTGGCTATTATGTATGTAACAAACAACCAAACATGTGCTCAAGGCTCATTTTACTTCGCCTAGGAATCAGAGATTTTTATGCCTAAAACACCATAAATTTTCGTCAACAATATAAATAAATACCATTTATATTTGTCAATTTCAGTATGAAACGATTATTTCAACACAAAAAAGGGGTATGAGGACATACTTGGTCGTACTAGTGAAGCTATACTAAATACAAATAAATTTACAATGCCATGGCAATGGCAAAACATTGAAATAGAAATTGTCTAGAAATGATACAAATACTCTAAAAGATTTCCATATCAAAATCCATATCTAGGGTAAACAAACACTCCGGAAGTGATTCCTGCAGTCTTTTACCAGGAAACTGTAATGCTTTACCAAGAATTTGGCGTCCGAAGTTGGCCGAACACTTTCACGAGAATCGCCATAATAGGCTTAGATTTATATATCACAATTTCCCGAGACTGCTCCGAGCTATAGAATGGAAGATGGCGATTCTTTTGGTATATTAGTTATTATTATATGTTGAAAAGAAGCAAAAAGACGAGTATTTGAATCAGACGGAACATTCAAAATGCAACAGAAAAATTGATAATGTGTCATTTGCATAAATTTCACCGCATTGATCATTTCAAGGTAAGAAATTCGCTTGAAATTGAGCGAGAAACAATAAAATTAAATGAATATTTCTGAATATATAGTATCGATCAAGCGGAATTTTTTGGTTGTATTTTCGTATGTCTACTGCAAATACTCGCGAAGTTCTTTAATATTTAATCTTCCTGTCAAATTAATATTGGCGGATTGAATTGAGTTAAGAGGTGAATCTCTCAGATTTTCAATTTCATCGCACATCACCAAGCTGTCCACTGTTATTCCAGATGGCGGTGTCAAATTGATCCATGGAGGGGATGTGTTTTACACAGTTCGCAGAAGGACAAAAATAAAACGTTGTTTCCACCACAAAATTCTGCTCATATGGCACGTATAACCCATCATAAATCACCATCATGCTGTTTTTTCCTACAGCAACAGCAACAGGAAATTTTCCTCTTTGCATTGCCTTTCTCTTGAAAACCCATACTCTTGGTTGACAATTTCTTCGGTCGGTCAGCAAAAGACTCATCACAATGTCTTGTCTGCTTTGATTCCTTGCACCAGGAACATATTTCAATCCGTTTGGAACTGGTGGTGTATTCCTGAAAATTTCAGAACATTCTGCATCTGTTAAAAAAACCTGCTGTAAAAGTTCACTTTCTTCAGGCATTCGACAAACATACAGAAGAATTCAAATGATACTACCATTTGCAAGCAACCGCAAAATCCAAACTTTTTTTCACGTTTGTTTACGTTTCAAACGTACACGATGGGCGGGTCAAACGTGCGTGTTGACACGTAACAATCAATTAGTTTGAACCGCGAAATAGTGACATTTTAGAAATCCCGCCCACACGTTTGAACAACGTGAATGCATGTTCAAGAATAGATATCTTGCATTTCTGACACAACTTATACTTTCCAGATATACAATATACTGTAAAATGTCTGTACAAATTAAAATTTTGTATGGCCCGGAATATGATCGTTGCAAGACCAGTACGATGTCTACAGAAAGTTTGAAAAAATTAAATTTAGAGAGGCTTTATAATGTCATGCAAGAGACGGTAGGAACCTATTATCGAGATTCGAAAACACTAAGGATTCAATATAGAGATGACGAAGGAACGTTTGTAACCATTACAAACGAGAGAGATGTAAAAGATGCCGCTCGTTCGTGCAAAACAGTGCCACATGAAGAAACCAAAATGATCCGCGTATGTTTGCGAGTTGACGATTCTTGTACGCCTGTTGGGAATGCGTCCATCGCACGCAGTAAATTTGCCCATCCATCATCACCTCCTGAAAAGCGGCCGCGTACTACGGTCGATTCCAGGAAAAAATTATCATTTGATTACGACCAAGAAGACAAAATACAAGCAAATTATTCATCTGACGATGCCACTGACGACTGCTCATCAATGATATCAGGCATTGACACACCCTATCAAAGGTATGTCAAAAAAGTTAAAAACGACATAGAAGGGAAGAAGTCTGAACTGTTCGAACTCGAAAGGAAAGAACATGAAATACAACGTAAAATCTTACGAGTGAAATCTAATCCATCAGATGGAAAATTGTGCTGCAATTGCCACATGCGACTAGGGCATACAGCGCGCAGTTGTGAGTACGAGAAATGTTTGTCTGTGTTTGGTTGCGGAGAAGAAAAATTACACACAGGTGAACTCGATTCTCACAGTACACATAGTTCTATTCAGAAACTTAAAGGGGGGACATTGAAAAACTTGAAAGAGACTTAAATCTCAAGGAGACTACAACAAAAAAGCTTAGTGAAAGTTTGGGAAATAAGATTGAAACAGCCCTAATGCATGAGAATGGAAACAAGTATATAGAAGGCGGAATAAAGAAATGGTCACTCTTGCGCAAACATGTGTTTATTGTTGAGAAGTACTGCAAGAAACATTTTAATGGCTCGATACCTCCAAAGCATAAACTTTCCGATATTATAAATGTCGCCCTCGAAGACTACACGCCCGAACACAAAACCGGACAAACAATAACACAAGTTAAAACCACAAGGGCCAACCCCGCAAAAAATATTTTGGAAGTGCAAGGAATCTCCTTTCCAGATACTGGTATTAATGTCAACAAATGTTCTAGTTCTACTTCGCATGCAAGTGCAAATTTGGCTTATCGCTGTGCCCCCTCTAATAAAGACGAAGAACAAGAACAACCAAGTATGGTTTTGAAACAGAGTATGCTCGAGTCAAATAGTATGACTATGGCTCCCCAAGTTGTAATACCTAACCAGCTACAAACGCCATATCCCAGTAATATGTTTCATCAGCCAAATTTATATTATACACACCTTTATCCACACGCGACAGAATTTCCACCACCACCCGAAATGTGTGCCAGAAACCCCCATGTCAATACATATGGCAGCTTTCGTCAGTGCACTGAATCTCTTGGTAACGTGGCCCAACATCAGAGCACGATTAACTGTGATGAGAGTCACATATCGGCAGAGGAAGATGCAACGAATGCCGCTTTACAACTTGTATCTCTCTCGTCGTCTTGTAATACTGGTATGTTAAATGATCAACAAAACTGCTCCAACAACAATCAGTAATTCGAACGTATGTTTTATATAGTATCGTTGTGTTTATATATTCAGTACATTTGTGATTTGCATGTTTAATAATATATTCAGACACTGAATTGAACAAACTATAAACAGTATTATGTCAGTATGACATTTGGTTATTCTACTGTAGGCTGGGTTTGTTGGGTTTTTTTGCATTATTTTACATATTATTATGTAGAATTGTTTTGGTTTAAATAAAATATTTGAAATCTGAAATCTGTGACTATGCATGATCCCACGGCCATGGGGAATTATAGACACTCAACAACAGCGTTCTGTCATTTATTTAATTGAATGTTTGTCTCGTGTATTTTCTTACCCTGCTGGCAGTGGTTTCTAGTATTTTCTAAAATTAATTGAAAGTCAACAAAACTGAACTTGATTTATTCACACAAAAGTATACCGGCTTCATTTACAGAATTACATTATATATATATTAATTTATACTGTTTGTCTGTTTCTATTTTTAATTATTACTATATGTCCAAGCTACGTACGCAGCATCCAATGATAGTATAAGTAGTTTCTCGTCTTGTTTTTTTAAAACTTCTAAGTATAAATATAATTTTTATATTATCTGAGTATATCTGAAAAGCAGCCACGTTCTACGGTTGATTCCAGGAAAAAATTATCATTTTATTACGACCAAGAAGACGAAATACAAGCAAATTATCAATGATATCAGTTATTGACACACCCTATCAAAGGTATGTAAAAAAGGTTAAAACTGATATAAAAGGGAAGAAGTCTGAACTGTTCGAACTCGAAAGGAAAGAACATGAAATACAACATAAAATCTTATGAGTGAAATGTAATCCATCAGATGAAAAATTGTGCCGTATATAAATATTTGCCACATGCGACTAGGGCATACATCGCGTGGTTGTGAGTAAAAGAAATGTTTGTATGTGAATTTTATATTATCTTCAGTTTTATTAGAAGTGTGTGTTTCTTATGTGATTTCTAAAATTCATTTGAAATCAACAAAACTGAACTTTACCTAAACACAAAGTACCGGCATCATTTACGTTATATGCTGTTTCTATTTTAATTGTTACTATATGTCCAAGCTACGGTCAGGAGTACAAGCGCCTACACCTCAGGGAAAAGATACGACGTCGTATGATAAAACCTTCTAACATCCAATGACGAGATTCGGTCGATAGCCTCAGCTACAGATAATTTCAGATTATTATGGACGTCTTCTGAGAAATGTCTGTTTAATTCGTTTTTAATCTTATTAAAACAAAGTTCGATAGGGTTAAGATCTGGAGAATAAGTTGGAGTAAACAATAGTTCTATTCCCATCTCTGCCAACACCTCTTCAAGGATTTCTCCTCCTTCGTAGTGATGGACAGCCAGGTTATCCATTACAACAATGTCCCCTACTTCGAGGGCTGGGCGACCAGTCACATAGTTCGAAGCATTACAAGTTTCCGAAAAAAAATTCCAGAATTGTATAGTATCTGTAGAACCTTCGAGAATGTTGTAATATTCGGGCCCGTGAATGGAAATAAGTAGATTTAAAGTAAAATTAGGAGTTTCTCTTTTTCTGACAATTTCAACACAACGTTCGCCGATCGGTGCACTTCCATACATACGCGTCCCAACATCTGGTGTCTTCATCCCGGCCTCATCAAAAAATTTAATTCTTGGATCTTTGGAAGACAAATAATTGATGAATAACTGAGTATATATCATATTCTCGTCAGTAAAACATTCTCTTGCGACGTGGGTGATGCGCTTTCTTGTGTATTGTTTCCCTGAGAGAAGTTTGGATTTTATTGCCCTTGAGATTGACGACATCGAAATTTCCCCAACATCACCGACCTCTTCCAACACAGAATACAACTCTTTGATCTGTATTGAACCTTTCACTGTCTTAAGAAACTCTATAAGTTCGAGATCTCCGTCGGACAGCTTGCTACAACGATCTCCTCCCTTAGGTAACGGGTCAACTCGTCGTTCTCTGAAGCAAAAATTTTCCCAAATTTTTGAAACTGTACTCACAGCAACGTTAAACCGGCTCGCTACTGACACATACGTGACAGGCAAATATCCAGAAATCGTATCACCACCAGAGTTTATACACTCGTCTATGATCAGGTGTCTAAGGTCGGTATCAAGTGCTTTTCCAGAATGGTATGATCTTCTTAGCATACTCACATTAATTTTTTACAAGGTCAAATATTTAAAAAACGTGAAAACAATGAATTGAAACATGCATTCACGTTGTTCAAACGTGTGGGCGGGATTTATAAAACGTCACTATTTGGCGGTTCAAACTAATTGTTGTTACGTTTCAACATGCACGTTTGACCCGCCCATCGTGTACGTTTGAAACGTAAACAAACGTGAAAAGTTTGGATTTTGCGGTTGCTTGCAAATGGTAGTAATCGGATCCGATCAATTTCCACCAACAGCAAAGTTTATATTTAGTATTCAATCAAAATCTCACAGGACTCAGGAGAAATTTAAATTTCACACAATGACAATTTCAGATCACAATTTTTGTGATCACAAAAAATATATCAACAACTGGTCATAGTATAATCTAATTAGCACCAACCAATCAAATGACAGATTAATTGCGGACAGTGGATCTTTTTCTCCACCATCTTCACCACATACCCAGCGATATACGATATGGCCACCTCTTTATACTCAGATAGTTCCATGGCGTTCGAAACATCACAGTAGTCGTGATTATCTGCAGCTGGCTGTCTCAACTCCAAGTTGTATCTCCTTGCAATTGCCATATCAGAAATTCCAGTAGGTACAGAGTTGATTTCATGTTGATCCTGGACACTGTTCAATATCTCTGTATCATCTTAAGGAATGCAGTTTCCATGTCCTCCTTCGATGTTGTGCCTCATCAGCAGTTGCTTGTATCCTGCTACGAATTGGCGAGTTGTTGGATTATTATTCCACCCACCACAAGCTTGCACAGCTGGGAAAAATAATTCCAAGTGATCTTGGCTCATCTTGTATGTCAGAAGATACTTGTACTCACTTGCCTCATCGAGAAACCTCTTTGTGAAACCTCTTCGTGTACTGACAGTTTGATCTTCTAATCGGCGCCTTGAAATTTCTCGCCAATGGATCCCTGGAATTCAAAACATCAAAAGATGATCAAAAAACACGAATGCATTGAACTGTTGGACCACAGCCTTGAAATTGTGGCAATTTCAGCTTACCTTCACAATTACTCCAATGCATCTGCAACACTCGAACTGAGTGCCTGTGCTGCTAGATTTACCTTCATTTTCTGCGGCTTCCATTTGATATGAGTGGATCGGAGCTTATTGGCAAGATGTAAGCCCTCTGACTCTTGTAATTTATGCAATTCCTCCACAAATTGCCACTTGATGGTGTTGCCATCCTTATCCTTTAGGACCTTCCAGTCAGACATGGTGTTTCTTACCAACTTTATCATGTGACAAGCATCTAGGAAGATATAGATATTGGCTTTCGGGTCACATGGATGTTGAAAATATGCTTTCAAGTTAACAGGTGACAGTTGAGCACAGAGCAATTTCAACATTGACTGGTGAGACATGGGGCCATCACACGTAAAAGACACCACCTTCACCCCTGCTTTGTGCAACTTGGTTATGCATTCTTTGGTCAAGTTGGCTTTCTCCTCCCCAATAAGACCAGTAAGTTCACCAAGACTGCCATAAAAGCAAGAGCATCTGTTGGTTCGGGCAGCGAGTCGTCATTGATGCCTGTGCCAAGGTCAACATAACCGCGGAACTGGTTGCCATCCCATTTGACATGCTTGTGTATGGCCATCTCATCGAGTATTAGTGCACAAACAACTTGGTTATCTCTTTTTGCACCAGTAACGTTGGCTTTCAGAACTGTCAGTGCATCCTTTGTAAAACCTGGTTCACCGTTCATTGAACTATACCATGACCGAATCATGTTTACATGTGGCAGTCCTAAATCAAAACTTTCGCACATAGTTATATGCTTTAGTGCAACCAAGATCAAAATTTTCCGGATTTTTGCACGTCTAGTTGTCAAATCTGCGCGTCTGGTATCTGAATTAGCGAGTGCAGTTTTAAATATAATTCATAGTTTTTAGTTTTCACCAAATGTGTTTTAAAATTGTTTATTACAGCAGTTCATGTTCTTTGATAGTTTATTCTTACAAAATTTAACTTTTTAAGAATGATCACATTCCCATGCACCACCATACGAAACGTTCACCAACATTCGTTGCTTGCCAGAGCCTTTTTTAAGAATTTGTCTGTGTGGAGAGAGCAATCTACAAAGAGGGACAACACTATTGTACGTAATAGTAAGGGGATTTTTCCACCCCTAGGACTGCATTTTGTGAACAGATTTTTAGATGCACAGCATTACATTATATTGTAGATATATTCTTATAGAATCTTCAGTCAAGTACTTCCCTGGATGTTTATGTGAATACCACAACTCGGTCACTAACTTGTTTTGCGAATTAGTCTAACCTTCCAACAACTGAAATCTAAATGGTCTGGGATATGCTATCCACAACAACATAGACAACATATAAACAACATAGGTCAACTGAAATGAGTGTTTGGACTGGCGTCCCACAGGGTTCAATTCTTGGACCACTATTATTTCTAATGTACATTAATGACATTGAAAACTGCAGTAAAATTCTTTCTTTTCTCTTGTATGCCGATGATACAAATGCCTTTTATTCAAATTCGTGCCTAAAAACTTTAGCTAGTACTATACAAAATGAAATGAATGAAGTTGTGCAATGGCTTAACGCCAATAAATTATCAATCAATGCATCGAAAACAAAATTTGTCATTTTTAAATCAAAAAATAAGTCACAGCATCAAGAAATCATAGTAAAAATAAATAATGATATAGTTGAACAAGTACCTTGGGTAAAATTCCTAGGTGTATTAATTGATCAAGAGTTGACATGGAAGAATCACATCAACTCCGTTCTGAAAAACATAATTAAATCTGCGGGTCTGATTGCTAAACTAAGACATTTTACGAACAAAAACACTTCAAAATTGATTTATTATGCATTGGTCTATCCATACCTCACGTACGGAAATCTAGTTTGGGGAAGTACATACCCAACAAGGTTACAAAAGTTACTAAATGTGCAAAAGAAAATTGTACGACTAATCTGTTTTAAATCTTATATGGATCATTCTGAACCAATATTTTTACAATTGAAAATCTTGGATATCTACAAAATTAATGATTATCTATGCAGCTTATTCATGTATCGCTTCAATTATTGTCAAAATTTCCCGGACTTTTATAATGATTACTTCAAACAAAATAACGAACTATACAACTATAATACTCGAAATTCTACCAAGTTACATGTGAGCTATAAGAGAACAAACTATCGCAAATACACTGTATTTAACAAAGGAGTTTCTATATGGAATTGCCTTGATGAAGAAATTAAAAATATTAAATCATATTTTTCTTTTAAGAAAACTGCAAAATCGTATTACTTGATGTCTAGTTGATGTAAATATTTCAGGAATATTAATGACAGTATTCTGTAATGTACTAAATATTCCTTAAACATTTTCCATATTTGTTTGTAAATAGTTTGTGTTTTTCATTGCAAATTGTCCTTATGTACATAATCTATTTTTATATTACTGAACACTAAAACTATAGGGGCCTCGTCTTAAAAGTCCAATAGGATTTCCAGAGGTCTCTAGCCCGTTTATATATTCTTAAATATTCAACTTGTAAATATTATTTGTGGGTAAATAAAACTAATCTAATCTAATCTAACGTTCCTTGTTAAACAGATTACCCTTTAATTGTTTGCAATCCTTAACAAAAACACCGATTTATTCAATTTTCCCTCTGCAAGGAATTTTAATGACTTCTCTGCTGGAGCCAGGTCGTCAACAGAGCTTTTAGCCTCTTTTGATGACCTTTTTTAACATTTTGACATCGTCAAATACTTCATCCAATTCGTCTGGTGACATTTTAGTTAGTTGCTTGATATTGTCATAGCTGATCTTTTCTGTGTTGGTGTTGTGTACTCAGGTGAATAATATGATGTTTGTGATGTTACTCTGAGTGTATATCCACACCGGGCAAGCTAGAAAAATATGTCCGGCCATGGTGGGAATCGAACCTACGACCTTTGGATTACTAGCCCAATACTCTGCCAACTGTACTACACGGCCTGGACGGTTCGAGTAAGTGATATTTCAGAACAGAATCTAGTTCCTTCGATACCAATGTAATCTTGTAATATGGTGTTGTGTACTCAGGTGAATAATATGATGTTGCTCTCAAAATTAGACCAATATTGTTCAAAGCCATTCTCTTTCAAATATATATTATACTTCATTCAAAGAATTTGAATATAAAACATATTTTGTATGTGGTCTCAGCCATTTTTAATTTTTGATCACATGATCGAAACAATATATTTATCTGACGTGAAGTCCTCTTACTGATCAACACCGAAATGCTCACGCGCCCATGAGACTGTGGGTGCAAAACCAGGCTATCTTCTCAGTATGCACGGCCACCTGCTGAGGTATTAATATAGTTCAAATATTGGAAAAAATGGTGGAACAATACGATACTTCTAAAAACGGTGCGCGATCATTTATAAGGAGTCATTTAAATCAAAGTCAAGTTGTTCTCAAGTCTCTTCAGTCATGTAAACTGAGTGACAATCTCTCGGTGCTTGAAACAAAAATTAAGAGCTCCTTGTGCCAAATTGGTAGTGCAAATATCCAGACTTTATATGATCAGAGGAAACGATTTAAGGAGCTTCTTCTTCATCCAGAGTTTGGTCTGTGTGTTTATGTGATCTCTTTCAGAAGTAACCAGTGGATAACTCTTAGATCTGACGATCTGGATTTCGAAGAGTTTTTCATTGAATTAATTGAAAAAGCAAATGAGGGATCAACCAATCGATTTGACCTCAATAAAGAAAACTTTCAAAACCTACACAAGGTGCTGGATACAGAGTGGGACAGAAAGATAGTCAGGGTTATTCTTGGAGCAAATCGCTCAAGATCAGAACTGGATTCTCTTAGAATTGAAAGTGAGTCATGTGTGTATTGACTATTGTATTTCTGACCAAACAACCAATAGCAATTTCTAAATTGGGCAATTGTTCGGCTGGATAACTACACCAAAACATTGCCATTTTGGTTGTTTGGGGGAAAATACAATAAATACGCTTGAGGAGATATAGGTCCACACTCTTAGTCTTGCACATGAAAGCCCAGACATACATAGATGAGTTATACTGTTATATTCTACTTCAACGATTTCCCAAACCATACTATATATATTTATCAACTGTTGTTCATGCACTTCTGAATGTCTTAACCTGCTATGTTAATGACCTTGTACAATGACATACCGTATATAACCATGCAGTATGACGGATCAACCAATACCATTATTCATAATATTATCCGATGAACTTAAGTATCGAAAGATTAGGTCGCATGTGCAATTAGATTCATTTTTCACGAGGTGCGATGCGGCGAATACTTATCATTGCAGTCATTAAATACTGTTTTCCACTGGGCAAATTTTCTACATTTTTACTCCTTGCTTTGCAAACAAATTCGCACAGTTGTAAAACAGGCTTAAGTGATGTTCGCCGGTGCGATTAGCCAACACAAGAATTTTCCGCACACATCACGTCTAAATAGCTGTTATCGTATAGTAATAGACCTTTCTGGTAATTACATCACAGCTACATTGTTTTCAACTTAGGACCACCTTAAATGGAATGGATTTCAAGTTTTTTTCTCACTGGCAGTGCTAAAGAAGCAGAGCATCCCTCTTCAACACATGTATGAAAATTTTATTTATTTTGATCAATAAATGTGAGACTAAGCTTTAACACGATTGTGGGCCTTTTAGCCTCGTTTTTGTGTTAAAGCTTATTACCCGATTTATTGGTCAAAATAATAATTTTTATCATGCATGTGTTAAAGAATGTTCTGCTTCTTGTCATGGTGCTACTGCGCATCCAAAATATGCGCAAACTTGAAAAACTGTCTGCCAACAATTAATCAAGTTAGGAGTGAAATACGATATGATTTATAATCTCTTCGTTACGCAGGACATCCTTGCTTTATTTTAAGAATTTAAGACTGCTGCATTTTATACAATCATGTAGCATTAATTTTAAACTATTCTTTGCTGGATATTTTTGGTTTTAGCCAAGCACACTGTTACACTGCCCCTTTAACATTGACCTAACATTACGCTAGTTTTAAACTACCTTCAGCTATCGTTGGGGAGACATCTAAAGTATACAAGCATCCTGGCTCAATAACATGTTCCACAACAATTTGGTCCTTTAAGGGATCCGAGGATTTCTCAGGTACATTAATGCCTGGGTCTCAGTTTGTGTATTTAGCGAAAATAAACAAAAAATCATAAAAAAATAAGTATGGCCTTGATTATTACCATTCAAGTTTTATATGATTTATCAAAGGAGTTTCTAAAAGTTGACCTACTTTTCGTTGTCATGGCAACGATCACGTGATGTATATTTCGAAAAACAACACAAAAAATGATACTTTTTATTCAGAGGCTCTGCAGCAGTATATTTCGTGAGTGAGAGGACGCAGAATTGCGATAATCATTCACACATAATATCACCGTTTATTGAATAAATTTGGAAAGTTTACATTTATACATGGAAGTTGTTCTTTCGGAAGATAGCAAGTCAGCACTGTTTTCATCTATATGTGTGCCAGACTGGGTTTATCTGCTGGCTAAAGTGCGGATGCGCATTTCAGATGCAGCATGGCAGACACTTCTAAACCTCACACAGCTCGGGAGAACAGGGGTAAGTTTTTTAGTACTTTTAGTTCTCTTTTTGGAAAGTTTAGAATATATATCAAAGGCAATTAAAGCGCTCATTAATATGTAATAGTTTATACATGAATAAGTATTTCCTCTGATTTATAAATATGTACAAGCAGGTTGAAAATGCAAGGGCAGGCGAATTCGAATTAGAAATTTAGAAAGCATATGAAGAACACTTTCTTAAAGGACATTGGCGGTATATTTTTTATTGTGGTTTTGGAAAGAACTAAAAATTATACATGAAGTCCCTTTACAAATTTTTATATTTATCTTGCTTACTTTTTTAAATATTTGTATCTGAAATAGCATGCCAACTTTGTCTGATAATTGACCAAATTAAAGTGACGTCACAACAGAGATAAATGTATTAAAAATTCCTTGTTGCTGACTGGATTTTATTGAAAAGTTTCTAAAATGCATGTTGCGAGTTATTTGGGAATTGAAAAAGGACAAAAAATCACGTTCTAGATTCAATTGGATATATGGTTGGCAAGATAAAAATTTATTTTTTATCCCAGTTGTGACGTAATGCATATTGAATGCACTAGTCCAAGATGGCGGACTGCCCACTATTTCAAATGGAGATATTTCGAAAATGAAGAATGATACTGAAAAGTTGTAAAGGGACTTCATATATCATTTTAAAAGTTCTTTCCAATACCACAATAAAAAAATATACCGCCAATTTCCTTTAAGAGTATCTAAACTTACTTCTCAAACAAACTTGTATTTTAAAAGGAAATCAAGAGCAGAATTGACAAAAAAACGGCTGATTTGAAAATACAGATTTAATGTGCATTTATTTTAAATTACTTCATTAATTATTCATATTTTGAGAAGTATAATTTGTTTTGTCTCACCATATATATCTAATCTATAATCAACTGTAAATGTTGTCTATAATCGTTAATTACATGCACAAGCATAACTCGTACTTGCCGGCATAGTCTTAAAATTGCCCATTTTAACACTTGGTTTCGTCACATTTTGTAGAAAAAATCTGATTTTCCTATTTTGCCAACGAAGCAGCAAATATGCGCGGTGAAAGACGTCATTTTCCGAGCAACAACGACAACAATGGGAGTAAAAGATTTGCCTGATCCAATTCAAGGAGGACAAGTGAGCCTAACAGCTGTGTTGACCTGGTGCATTAGAGAGATGCGTTTAAGCAAGCTTGATACTAGTAATGGCAGAGAACTAAACTTCAACTTAAAGCTGGATGGCCGACCATTTTTGGGTAAAACTTTTATGTTGCATACATTCGGAAATACGAAACTTGAAGGACATTGGCCAAAGAAATTTGTATTGCCGATTGGCCGTTTAGTTTTCTATTCTATCTTTTCTGGTTGCTAAGTTATAGGCAAGAATGTGCAAAATATATATTGCTCATTCATCACAAAGTGTTACATCATCTGTTGGTAAGTATGTTTAGTGAATATATACCTGGGGCAGGTTGTTCGAAAGGTGGATGACGCTATCCATTGGATAATGATTTTTTAAAACCTTCGTAAATTTTTTTATTGATCCATATAACAAAAGATTACGATTGATATTCATAAATCAAGTTTAGGTTTTAATATTTATTTCGTTGGCAAAAACGGTGTTTCGCCATTATTTGTCCACTTTTACGAAGGCTGAAAAAGGAAGGTAGCGCTATCCACCTTTCAAACAACCGCCCTTTGAGGTAGCTCAGTTATTATGAGCTCAAATGAAATGAAATTCTGCACAAAGATAGTAGATGATGATGATAGTAGATGAATGGTACTTGCATGGTAACGATTCGAAAATGCATATTATATCATATGACGCCCACATTGATAAATGTAACTAGTTATATAAAATCAGTGTAAGGGGCCTGGGAACGACTGTGTTACATTGACAACAAAATTAGAAGTGTTTTTCAATACGTCTCATCATTTACTGTCTTTGTGCACAATTTGATTTGTGTTCCTAATAATTGAGCTATGCTTCAGTTATATATTTGAACAAATGACAAATAAAGCAATTTATTTGTCATCTGTGCTGAATAAAGCAATTTATATTTTGCACATGTTTGTGTATAAATTCTCAACTAGAAGAGATAGAATGGAACAGTAAACGGCCAATATTGTGGTATATTTTCATATCTTTCAGGAAAAGCAATAAAAATTTATTTAGCCAATGTCCTTTAAAGCGTTAAACTGTTTATTAAGCTTAACCGCTAAACTGCGGCGAGCGCTGCTTCTGTTGCTTAAAATCGGGGAGAAATTACATCCCGGGGGGTTACGTCATGCAATTATTCTCACTGCCAATCCTGACTTTGATCACACCTGATGTTATAACATATCCTAGCACACTTAACAACGCAGAACTTAATGGTATAAATATAGTATGATGTAAATAATTTCCATGTCCATGCATGATATGCCTGGCATGAATGAAACCAGTTTAGTACCACACAGTAACGTGTTGCAAAGCTGTGTGCCTGCACTAAATGTGGTACCTCTTTACTAGAATAATAGAATGCTAACAAAAACGTTAGAAAATTCATTTTAGAAAAATCTTCCCACCAGCGCACACACCCATGCATATAGCATCGGGTTTATACAGGTAAACTCCCTCAACATGCTTTATTGTATATTAAATATACATTAAATCACATTTCAGGAAAGGATCAGATATATGTTCGTTTTGTAGTCTTAGAGTTGTTGTCGTTGTTGTTATTGTCGTTTGTCGCTTTTGCCATTGTTGTTGTTAATAACATATAACAACACATTCTATAATCACTGCCTAATATATGTGTCATACAGTGATTATGAAGACTAATTTCTTGTAAATAAATATTATCTAGTTTTTCAGTATATATAACTCCTCCTAGTGTAGTATAATACTGTTTTAGGAGTATTTCATTAAAGCATTAAAGCATTAAAGCGTGTGAGAAGTGTGCCTAAGCGCCTTGTGGGCGAAAATGGAAAATGCGGACAAATTGCACGCGTATGTGTGACGTGTGCTAGTTATAATTTAACTACAAAGTGGAAAAGATGACTAAACTACAGTATCTTAAAGCTTTTATTTTTTGCATCATTATACAGTACTGTTTAAATGGTTGAAATGGTTTGTAACTTAATTTTATACCAAGTATAATCCCTTATCCTTGAGCTATAACACTCATTTTAACTACAGCAACCGAGCAGACTTGGTACAGTTTTTTAAATGTAATAGCAAATGTAATTCAAAAATGGTACAAACTACTTAAAGCACCTTACCGACAAAAAGATTTTCTTCTGCTAACTACACACTAGATATATTCCTATCAATGTTTACGTAGAACGTTATAACCATTACATTTATATTTTAAAAGCTTACAAATCTTGAAGTATTTTAATTTAAATTTTATAAGGAAAAATATTCTAAGGCATGATTCAAGATATTTTGGTCGAAAAGAACACCATTAAATCTAACAGAATTTGCGTTGATGGCAGAAACTACACAGTTCACTTCACAGGTATATAAAATGATTGGTGATTTCTATTTGCATGTTTACGGTTTTACGGTTGTTTACTACGGTTTGTGCTGAAGTACTAGTAAGCACTAGCTGCATGGCTCGATTTTCCAGTTTGCTTATTACAACATTTCTTCAATTATTTACCAGTGACTTTGGACTACAAGGCTTTAATCCTAATCGCAATCAGAAAAGAACAAATGACGATTACCTCTGAAATCATCCTCGGAGGGAGAGGTTATGGTGTGGAGCAGGTTCTCACACGAGCCTGTTCAGTCGAGCAGGTTCTCACACGAGCCTGTTCTACAGTTCTACATGCACAAGTGATATTACGAACAAGCATGTACCGGTCCTGAAACATGGACCAATAACTCAATAATGAAAACATTAATCAAATTTGAGGCAATGCATGTTCTCGGACTTGGATTTTTAGTTGTTGTCAGATTAGTTGCAGAAAAGTGTAGTACGTACTTCTTATTGAGGGAGATCCATGCACTAAATGTTTTAGTTGTGTATGTACCATACAGTAATCCATTCTGTAATTTGTTCCAGGACTGTGCCTGTTCTGGTGTGCCGGCTGGTGATACATGTGTGACCTGGTTTTGCAAAAGCAAAGGGAATATTGGGAAGTACATTTAATAACACTTTATTAACATTAAGCTTCAACGACATCTGCGTGGTAAATCTGACGAATTTTAATGGGCATCCGCCAATGGTAGAAAACTGTTAATTAATGTGCTGAACATGTTATTTTAGTTGGAAGGGTATCCGTGATGACTTAACCCTCCTGTTAGAGGAAGACATGACCTCCGTCAACTTGTGTGCCTTACACTGCGAAATGCGCAATACAGAGCAGCTTCTGGGTTCTATTGGTCTATTTGCATACAAAATTGGTTCCTTAGAAAACCTCAACAAAATTCTAAAACAACTGGGACCTGTAGCAATGAAGAAAGACTTCGTAAGGTAGACTTGGATCAAGTCCGTCTCTCTAGAGTCCGAGTCGCGAAGCGATGAGATTAGAGTCCGAGTCGCGAATCGACGAGATCAAGCGCGCCGCAAAGTGGCGCGCGAGGGAGGGAGAGACGGACTTGGCTCACCCACAATTCGTCGCGTAAGATTTTACATTGGCGTAAGAACAACAACGTCTGTGAGCAGGCTACTAAAACCTCAGTCGAACAGATTTGTCTAATGTTAATAAAAATACGAATCGCTTCAATCGTTTCTGGGGAAGTTTCAGCGTCTAAACAAGCAGCTGAGATGTCTTTTAACTGGAGACTGGCCACTTGATCTCTCATGAGAGATAGTAAAGGGGCGATGACCAAGCAGACAGAGCCAATACTTTCTCGTACGCCATGGCTTATAAAGTTGAAGACGAAGGGAGCTATTTGAAAAACTAGACTCTTCCCTGACCCAGTTGGAGCAACCATAAGAACATCTTGACCAGCCACATTATAAGCTTCGACAACTCTTTGCTGAATGGCTGATTGTCCATAATTTTATCGTATCCAAGTTTACGCAAGCCATAATTAACACCATGTTGAAACGAATTCATCATTTAATATAAAGTATACTTATAAAATTTAAAACCAGACACGAAGAGAGACAGCACGCTATATATTTCGATTTTTGAAACAAGATGCTTTGTAATTTCCGCTTTATTGCAATTAGCATAAATGATTGTAATCTAGTTATGACGTGTTACTGACGGAAAAATGGGTCGGTAAATTTGGCGCGCTTGCAGGTGAATCAAGTCCGTCTCTCCCGCGTTATTGCACCTTGTGGCGCTCTCGATCCCTCGGACTCTTGAGAGATGGACTTGATCCAAGTCTATTCGTAAGGTTAAGGGAAAGACGCAATATAAACCTTGGCAGTGCCAAAGAATAATATCAAAGTTGCTTGGCTTTCAGGTAAAGCTCCGCGTTAATAAATTGAAAAAAGTCGGATAACCGAGATAGAGGCCCGAGTATAGATGGGAAATCGATCGATGGCCATATTTTGTCTGTGTTTGTATGTTTACCCTGTACAATAACATTAAATGTAACTGATGTCTAAATTTTATATAATGTCACTGTCAGGGCCAACAGAAAGAACCTTCCTGGATAATATTACAAAAATCGTCTGTGAAGCCCTGCCGACGAAAAACCTTTGTTCCTACCTGACCACAGATTCCGCGGAAGATTACCCACTGAAAAAGATAATGTTCTGCGAGGAAATGAAATTGGTATGCTTAGAAAGTCCAAAACCAAATGTCACAGCTATACATAAGTACTGCAGTTCCGAAAGATTGCGTTTTCTGTATGATCACATATTTTTTTTAGTTTTTTAGTAATTTTTCCGCGGGAAAGGCTTATATCAGAGACTATGGTGTGCGGCAGGAAACAATTACTATACTTCCATCCAGTAAGTATACATATACTAATTCGGAGGTTTTATTAAATAGTAACATTGAGTATTTAATTATTTATTATAGGACGTAATTCTCTCTAATTACAATATATCATTGATGCTGATTCGTCATTTTCATCAATGCACATACCGCTGGTCCCCTATAATACAATGCAATCAAACTGAAGCCGTTACAGGATATTACCGTTATAATTAATGATATAGGTAAACTTGACATCTATGCTACGGAAAGACTGAACTTCTGGGATCATATGAGCAAGAGAATCGAAAAGTTCTCCGCACGACATTCATGAAGACGATGATGAAAAGAGCGACGAGGAACAAGACGACGAGGAACAAGACAAGGAACAAATCGGGGAAGATATGATTATCTTATTTGCTGCAAAATTGCATCGAGAATTTTTCCAACAGGTTATATTGTGCATCTGACTTATATTTATAAGTATGATTCTTATTCTAACGACATTCATTGTTTACCTATAATGCATATCCTACCTACCAAATAAATGTTCGCATTTAATAATTAGTCGGTTATTTAAAATGGTTTCGGATAGCTCATAGTGTATTGTCACTCTGTTTTTCAATTTGGCCTATTAATTATTTTATTCCTTAATTTTAGTGCAAAGAATGGGGATTTCAGCTTCGTGAAACATTTGGACTACTTCTTGGCACTGGCGACTACGGGCACCTGGTCATTGAGCATGCCTCAATGTTGATGCGAACGTTTGGTTCTATGCGAGATTTTAGCAATCAGGGTTTCGAGAGCTCTCATAAGGTTGACCGGAGACTTTACCAACAGGCAACCAATCACGATATGCATAAAAAAGATTCATCTGGTTAGTTTTAAAAAAGATTCATCTGCTATAACTATTCTTCAGTTCTGACAGCAAATTGGAAATTTTTATTTTCTTTCAGTTAAGCAAATTCTTGTTCACAACTACACAGATAGACTTCTATTCCTACGCATGTGCTTTGAAAAGGCGAGGGAATGCGCAAGACATGGTAATTATAATCAATATCTGGCCCTATTGTAGCTATATTAATTGGACCTTACGATACGTCATCTATACTATTTCTATTTGGACGGATATATATATACTAAATAAAAATGAAAATTGACCCCCCAAGGCCAGGATGTTATCAAGCCAGAAAGTTGTTGTAACTGATATTACATGCAGGTATTTCAATGACACATTTCTTATACCTTTCAACCATTGCAGATCGAGAATACTTTTTTCGTGGGTGTGGATGGAAATGAACCAAAGTGAAATGGACAACAGAGGATATACAGTGGATATGTGATACAAGCAAATTGCTGGAAAGTATATTCGGTCCAGATACTTTCAAATTTAGGACGGAAAACAAAAATGTAGTCGTGCACGAGAATTTACTTCCAAATTTCACCACACTTGGGCAACCTGAAAATGTCAGAAAACCAACAGTTGACACGAGCGGAGTGAACGGAACGACAATTCTTAAAGAGAAACATAAATCGAAGGAAGTTCTCAGGCTGACCACTGAAAAACTAAAGAGGAAAACAGCCAAGTGCTCACTTGCATTGACACATGATCAATTCAAGAATAAGTCAAGGAAAGATGCTGAGCAACAAGTATTGTCAGTTCCAGCGTTGGGTGGATATGCTCTCTTAGATGGGAGTATCGCGGTTAAATTAATTAACACTTGCCCAATTGATAATTATTTAACAATCCTCTTTTTGTACCTAAAGCAGCATCCAAATGTTTTGGAAAAACTTGAGTTTTCATCAGCAGAATACGCCAAGCGACTGGTAGAAGTAGTAAATGCGTTCAATAGAGGGGACTTTGGAATCGACAAGGTTATTTGGCTGAGACAGTTTTCCGTGTTTGATTTTTCTATGTCAGGAATGGTTGACGTGTGGGCTTGCAAACTTGATATGGTCATGCCACCTCTGGCTCCCATTTTGTCAAGCACCTTGCAGATGAGTTGCGATGCAAATGATTGTCCTCGGACAAACATGAATATTCAATGCAAGAGTATCTTTATTACGGCATTAAACAGGAGAAAAATTGCGAATCGATCACTCCTGGAAGAGATCGTTCACGATTGGCTATCGCCACCATCTCAGTCATGCAATGCGGTTATGGACAACCAGTTTGTACCAGATACGAATAGCGATGTCATTTAGCTACCTAACGTCCCAGAAGATCAATCAATGAGGTGCAAAAGTACTCTAAGATCCCAAACAAGAGTATTTACAAATGGCCATCCTTGGGTACTGCCTATTTTCTTTGGTGATTTAGCAAAACATGCAGTGAACTATCCAGTCCTAAAGATATACCTTTGCTCCTGTTGGGCACAAAATACTATTTAGGTGGGATAACGTTTTGGAATGGAAATCATTATATCGCTCGACTTTACCATAAAGGAAGATGGTTTGACTATGATGGTTTAGCTACACCTCTGTTTCAACCAATAGCAGGACTGGTCGTTCCAGTTAAGCCTGGATATATGATGACATCTATCTATTTCCACCAACAACTCTAAGAGGTACGTTGTAAAGTATCAGTTTGGTCCATTTTAAATTAATAAGCTGTGTTCATAACGTAAATACAATTAATATTTAATTTGGTGCATGATGCAAGTTAAATTAATAAGCTGTGTTCATAACGTAAATACAATTAATATTTAATTTGGTGCATGATGTATTGGGGCAATATTGGGGCAGTATCTCCAAACAATGCATTTGATTGATGTAATGTTAATATGCTTTTAACAACAGCGTACTTGCTTAGTCAATTAATTATTCATCATTTCCCCAAGATATGCATTAAAACATGCCAATAAACCTTCTGACATCATCTACTGAACACGGACTAAACAAACTTATAAGCTTAATTAAGCAATATTTTCAGTCATAATTGTGCTTAAAGTAAAGTACCGTTTGTCTTAGACTTTAGCTAACTTAAATTTTTACCTCAGCAGTCAACAAAATGTCACTGACCACATTCCACTTTCCGGAAAATTGTGGAGAAGGCGTTAAAAGGTCTCTCATTCGCAGTGTTTATAAACTCGAATGTCTTTGAGACATGATGAGCTATATTCACTGGGCATGAACGCTATTCATACTCATCTACTTTTAAGTAATGTCAAAACTAGTTACTAAGGTGATTTTAGCAAGAAAAATTTAGTTGATTCCGACAAAATATCCAAGGCCTTAAGGTGCCGTCATTTCACCATTTATAGTTTAGCAAAAGAGTACCACTACAATCATATTTAAAAAATTTTAACAATAATAATAGGAGAATATAGATCGATGTTTGTACACGATAAATAAATTTAGTTAACTGACCTTACAATTAGTTATGTCACACGAGCTCAGCTGCGTTTTAAATATGATTAAAATACTCATTAATAATTCATAAACCTTGTGGCAAATCATGTCAGCCATAATATGTCACGTGGAGTGACTCTATATCTGATAAAACACATATGTCATTATATAATTGTCCATCTTAATTAGCATGATTATACTATGGTTCATCCTAATTAGTATTCTTTTGTAGTCGTATTTTCAGCTATTCAAAACACTCTGATAAAACACTCCTACTCGTGTTTTAAATAGTACTAAAACGTTCCTTCTCGAGTTTTAAATACTACATATACATCTGAAAACATCAAGATATGAAAAATCGGTAAAAGAGTTTAACATATAATTTTAAAAATGAGACAATCTACTTTTGTGTATTGCGCGATATCCCTTTTTAAAAGAATAAAGTGGATTTCTTGGGAAATTCAGAGGTTGCATTTACTTTTCTACGCCCTATATATTGAACATTCATAGCTAGTTCATGCATACGCAATGCAGTGTTGGATACATGAGGGTCGACTATTCATTGTTTGATTGCATAGTATCTATGGATATAAGTTCAATATAATTTTTCTGACTAATTTTTTATATAAAACTAAGCACACAGAGCGTTTGTTCAACATTTACACACCGATGTGTTCTCAGGCTCAGCTCTTCGTGCATGCAGAGACACAATTAGGTGAATGTTTCACTGAATGTCACATTTTTTAATAAAAAATCGGAGCTGAAACTTATACTGTTTGGAAACCGTGTATAACTCCGGCCAGTGAAGGATTTCCACTTCTCTTGTGCCATGCCCCTCACCTTCAGAAATAACGAGAGAACTACGTGATGTGGGTACCTGTACACGTTCAGCATACCCTAATTTAGAAGATGCCTTCATTCTGGCAATTTTTTCTCTCATGGATAGTTTTTCGAAAGACATATTTTTGTCTTCTATTTCATGAAAGTTACGGAAGACAGCTGTTTCACGCAGCTTTAGATCGCCTTGCTCATCCAATGCTTTCCTGACTGGAGAAATCAAGTCAGTTGTTTCTTCAGCAATTCGTGCTATAAAATGTAGTACGAAAGCTTCTGGGACACAAGGATCTTCAATTTGTGTCCATCGACCTGTGAAATGCGTTAAGTTGAGATGTAAATCGCCACTTGTAGTCTTGTATAATTTAACATTTTGTTAATAACTTAATTCGCTAGTAAATTTACCCTAGTCTCCGGCATTTAACTGAGATGCACGCTATGTAAATATATATATTGCGTATTTATACCTGGTAGAGCAGGATGTAAGGCTTCATTAACTCGTTCCACGATTGTTGATAACCATATGCTGTATGCATCCAACTGGGAGCTTGACCCTATCAAGGCAGGTTTAGCGAATGTAATGGGTTGGTTGTTTTCATCCAAAAACTCAAGAGGAATTCTTGAAAGTTGGTGTGATTTCAACATATGACTCCACATTGACTTCGAAGTTTTAAATCTCTTCATACACCGCGAACACTCGACCGAACAGCTATATCTCGAGACAGACATGATTGTAGTGTGGTTTAGTTTGTTTCATGCAGTAATATGAGCTTATACTACAGCCAGCACGCAGCGGGGTATATTTAAATCCAGGCGTGCATCATAATGCATAAACATCGTACACAGTAAATTTCCTAAATCATTATGTAATATAAATAACGAATAAATACTAAAAGCCCTCACTGGCCAGGTTTATTTCACACAAAAAATATAGACCTTAACAGCCCACAGAACCATACACACATGTGTGTTAACATGGAACTGCAAATATTTAAATGCCACTGACAGGAAATAGCACCTTAGCCCCGTGGCTGTGGCACATTTAGCTTTCTAGAGGTTGTAGTATAAAATGGCCTTCATTCTAAAGATGGTTCGAACCACTGAGGGGAAAAAACAAATGCGTAACGAAAGAAAGAAAAGAAAAAAACAGAAACGCCACAAGAAACATGTAAATCTGCGAAAGAAGCAACTGCGCGAACAAATTGATTCTTCAGTTAGCGCAATCCGTAAACAGTTTGACACACAAAAGCAGCTTGCGTCAAAATATTATAACTTGTGGAAGGGAAGCAGGAAAATAATTCAGAGTGAAGGCATAGAGACAAGAAACAAAAGAGTTAGTATATAGATAGATAAATGTAGCTATAAAAGGCAGCTTTGTTCGCCTTGAAACCGTGTGAGTTTTGAATGCTACATGCATAATAATATCATTTGTATAATAGCTAACCGGTTATAACTAATCAAAGGGGATCTTTATAGTTGGGGTGTAAGTGAATCTCGGAGTCTATTAAATGGTATTAAATATGTTTTCATGTACTTTTAGATTCGTGTTCCATCTAATCAAGACGATCGATCTGTCAAAGTACTCAGTCTCAAAGATTTCACCAGAAGAACTGGAAGAAATAGATGCCGACCACCTGTATTGTTGGAGCTGGGTCCTATGGTCAATGTGTTGTAAAGAGATTTACACGGCTTGGAATAGAGGTAATCGAGAAGAAGCTTCACGAAGGTAGCCTGGAAGAAGTATATAGAGAAGCCCATTACATGCAATTGTTTTCTCATCGATGCGTCCCTCATTTACTGGGCATACAATTCGAAGATAAGCCTTTCTCAATTGTAATGGAGTTTGTTGGCGAAAATTTAGAGTCAATAACTATCCAAAAACTGCTTTATGATAAATTGAAGAACGTAGTATTGTCAACTAATGATTGCTTTCAGGTGTGCTATGATATTGTTGATGCATTGCATCATCTTCATCAAATAGGGTACTTGCATTGTGACTTAAAGGCAAACAATGTATTGGTACACAAGAAGAAAGGTTACCTTGTTGATTTTGGCAAAGTGAAAAAAATTCCAAATAAATCAACAAAACGTTACACCAAGGTCTACCCACATATTGCACCCGAAGTACTGAATGGTGAGCCAGCTAGCCCTGCTAGTGATATCTATTCGATGGGAAAAATCATTCTAAGCATAGGTGATAATTTAAAGAATGATCACCTATTATCTCTTGGAAAATTGTTCAGTGATCCAGAGCCTAGTAAAAGACCAACAGTCTCAGAGTTAATGGGAAATTTGAAATCTGGCATTAACACAAGCTAGTAACATAACATGTATAGCTACATATTGCCTGCCATAGCTCACTTATTTATCATGAAATCGCTTCACTAGAACATTTTTAATAATGTCTATGGGAAACTTTGTTATTTTCTGAACTAAAAGTTTATGGTTTTGAGGTGTTTATTTTATAAAATAGCATGCGCGACAAAATGGCACTAATGTGGTTTCTCATGTCTGACAAACAACCAAAGATGAAAGTCCTCATTTCACCCTTTTATAGCTAAGTGGAATACCTGAATATTAGGTTATCTTTTTCATTTGAGCATACAGATAACATTTCTACACAATTAGTCCTTATGAAGACTTATTTCAAACTAAAAAAAGCGGTTGTTTTTTAGAGCCAGACTTCAAAAGAAAACGCGTGTCTGACATTTTATAGCAGCCTACATTGGTGCACAAAATAATTTTGGCTAAAAACCGTTTCTTTCCAAACAGAAACATGAGAAAATTGAGCGAAAAGGCTTACCTGATGTATGTTTAAAATGTTTTTCTCTTTATGGTGTTTTTCAGTGCTTTGAGTAGAGAAGTGAATAACTTTTGGTTTTGTCACCGCAATTTGCCTTTGAAAATGTCGGCTGTCATTGTCTGTGTTAAAAACACCTCAGAAAATTCCTATTTTCTCACCTTCCCATCCTTGGTTTATATTGAAAATAAATAAATTCTTGTACCATATGTCCTTTTAAATATATTTGAGGTAATTAAAAACTCCAAAGATGAACAAGCACTGTGTTTTGGCTTGCACATTTTGTTGAATTTGACATAGCCAGAAATATGCGACATACGCGACTGCGAGGCACACACACTTTTGTCAGCGTGTCAAGTGTTGCGCATGAGTAATTGAAATATTTTGTGATATACGATCCGGAGGATTATCAATATTCCGCGGCTTTCGTCTGGTCTTTGGTTTCATTAGGATTGCCCAAAACCTGAGATTTCAGCAGTATTTAATGATAAAAACTTGCGTGTATGACTTAAAAGCATGTTATTAAAGACAAGCAAGAAACAAGCTTCAAAAAAATAATTTAGGAGAAGAAATTGACCGAAATCGCACCGAGTTATGGCCATGCTATTGGAAGCAAGACGAAGGTCGAAGTTCAGTTATCGGTCTTGGATACTCAGTCTAAACTACCTTTAAAACAACAAGGCAGGGACAAGGGAAGGGAAGATTATATTTCTTCGTTTTTATATCATTCAAAGCCGTAAGAACCTTATCGAATGTAGGAATTTGTATTGTCTACAACGCGCAGCGAAGGAATCGTATTGTATTGCTGTATTAGTACATGGCCAGAAATTGAAACCGTGTTGCGAAATTATCCTCGCTCCACTCTCCTAAACTATGCGTGATCCCTTGCAAAAGTTATATACAAAACTATACAAGAGCGACTTTACACTCGATTTATAACATTCTAGGGTTGTATGGTAAAAAGTTGAAGTCCGCACATGAATATTGGACATATACGCTAACATAAAATTCAAAAATCAATTACCTGGGTAAAATATAGACATTTCCTTTTTCGATGTGAACTTTTCTTATAATCTACTACAAAGCGCCCTATTATGCCACTATATAATGTTATCAAAATCCAGAAAATATGCCAAGAGTAAATCATTATTTTCCATTAACTAAGAACGTAGCGAAAAAATTGAAGTTCGCATAGTGAACTCTAATATATCGAGAGTGCATTCGAACTGTTCGTACTTTTCACGATTTGGACTCTTCCTTAGCAATTGCCGGAATCAAGCTCCAAATTACGATTATTCGGGAAGCAATATTTCGACAAATATTCATCGCAAACTACCAAGTTATGCATCAAACTGCAGCTTGTAAACAGCAGATTTCAGATCTTTGATGCGTGAAAACGCTCGGGCATAATTTAATGCTAATACACGCTGGCCAATGCTTGGTTTTCAGAAGTTTCAACTGAGCCTGAATCTGGTTCGAATCAGCGGAGTAGCTAATAAATGCGCGTTAATGCGCGTTGAATATTCATGACCAACTAAAGTTCAAGTCGAAAATATCATTTACGTCGGAAAGCTGTCTTAACTATATTCGAAGGCAGAATTCAAATGAAGTTATTCTAACTTTAATAATTCCTGTCGAAATATTAGTCAAGTGGAATAAAATTATAAAGAGCAAAAAGTTCTCTGTATCGTTTGTGGATTTATTGTGCATTTCACAAGGTTTACTAGGTTGTTGCCTAAAGCCAGAGATCGAATTGAGCACCGTTTAAAAGAATTATGTAGCATTGCTTCGAAATCATGTGTGGGAATCTCTGGGAATAATAGGGTAAAAAACTTAAACAAGTCAAGAAATTGGCTATACATCGCCACGAAGTAGAAGATCCAAACGAGCTCCCACGCAGAATCGCCAGCCTAGAAGAAGAGAAAGCCAAGCTACAAGAACAAGTAGACAGTCTTGAAGCAAAGTGTGAAAGTCTTGAAATGACGTATAACCGAGCTTGAGCAATCAGTGGAAAATGTAAATGATGAAAATGAGGCATTGCAGGCATATATACAAACCCTTCTGGAAAGAGACTGTTGCAAACACTGTGATTCCACTAATGCGAACAAAGGGCTTACGTATGATAGTGTCAGTAAAACCCAAAAGCAAAGGAAACTAAAAGAGTTAAAAACAAATGCAGAAAAATCTCTCTGGTTTCTGGAAACCTTTGGATTAAAGCTAGATAGTCTCTCCCTTATTGCCTTGGATGGAGAAAAGGTGAACTTACAGTATAATGGTTCACAAAAGTCAGCATACCAATTCCTTTCAGATGAAGATAAAGATAGAGTGAAGAGTGTAGTGTACATTACGGACAAATTTTGTGTTAGTGATGCTGCATATCATGAGTTTTCCATGATTGACCAAGAAGGACTAGTGCGAAGCTATTTGATAAAGCAATGCAAACATGCCCTGAATAAACTGTACACCATCACAAGAACACCCGGGGAATGGCCTGGTGCACAGCTGAGTTTTACTGCAGAACTGAAACACCAGATTTCAAAACAGGTAAGTACAATATTACACATAGACCATCTGTACACATAAGCTAAATGACCAAGTTGGAGTCAAATAGGGAAAACTATTTCCCATATTGGGGAATAAGCTGAAAAATGCAATTTGTCTATCTCAATTATACAATACTGACTTCTGTCTTATTTCATTATAACAATATAGATTGAACAGTTGGGTGAGCAAATGCCAAGTACTCAAAAAGTCAAGATCAGTGGTGATGGGGCTAAAATGTCAAGGGTCACAAATTTTGTAGTCTTGTCATTTTCCCTTCTCTCTGAGGGGGAAAAGGTCATGTCTGCCAAAGGTAAGCACTATTAATGTTGTTCTTATAATCCTATTACCATTGACAAGACCTTGGGGATTTGTATTTTCTTAAAGTTCACAGCAAATTTTCCAACAGGGACTTGGGGAATTGTCAAATTCCCCACCCCATGGCAATGCCAAAAAATAATATGAGAAACATTAGCTCATTGCAATTTATTCCAAACTTACCTAATATAAAACTCACAAAATAATCCCCCTCCCTGGAATCAAATATTGTATTGTATTGGCCTAGCCGTGGTGAGTGGAGGTAGTAACAGTATTAATTGACTCTAATGCATAAAGCAAATTAACATTATCTAAATCCACATAAAAGTACAAATATAACACTGTGTATCTACACAGTGTCAGGGGCATCGGAGCTGCTAAAAGTATAGCAAACAAGTTGGGGGAATTAACAAATTAGTTTCCTACCTTTCACCAATTTATGTTGTGTTCCCGTTGTGTTGAATATTTACCAATTTATTTGTTGTGTTCCTTAAATGGGCCTTCTAAAGTCATTTTGAAATGGCTTAATGTCACCCCAAGTATTGCTTACATTTTTTGTTTTAATTTGTTTATAATCTTTTGTAATACTACATGTAAGATACTGGCAAAATGACTTCCGGTGGTTCCACCAAACTTAAGGTGGCAAAGCTGTTTCAAAAGAAGTTTTGTAATACTACATGTAAGATACTGGCAAAATGACTTCCGGTGGTTCCACCAAACTTAAGGTGGCAAAGCTGTTTCAAAAGAAGTTTTTGACAAGTTTGTTGTATATTTATATATATCTTATGGAATGAAGGTGTTCATCCAGTTGGAATACTTAGTGGAAAAGAGGATTACAGTGTTCTACAAACTGCTGGGAAAGATCTGTTTCAGGAAATTAATGAGCTGATAGCTGCTGGAAAGATAAATGTCAATGGCAGGGAAATAACATTGGAGTTTTACTTAGGGGGAGATTACAAGGTCAGAGATTATTAAATATCAATATTTTAATGACACACAATATCCAGCCGGGATGCCAATTAAATGCTAAAAGAACTGCATGGTAGTATACTTTGAACTTGGTTTGATTAGATCTCGAGATCGATCAACTTGTCGAAAGTCTATTACACAATATGCCATACAATAATCTATCATTTTTTAATTTTTTAGTTTTTGCTTACCTTGCTGGGCATGAATGCTGCTAATTCAAAGTATGCCTGTATATACTGTAAAATTGCATCATTTGAAAGGTATCAGTTATCATTCCCAACATTCCAATTGAAACTAAATAATCACTTACTAATACTATATTATATTATAATGTTTCTTTTGTTCTCGCCGGGTGATTTAAAAATCACCAATATTCCTGCCAAGCTTTTGGAAGTCCCTCTGGCTTGTTTCTGGATAATTTCTCCGGGCCGCGAACAAGGGAATTTAGTGATTAACTCACCTGGCGAGAACAAAAGCAATCAAGGTTTGGATGTATGTCTACTATCATATTTTCCATGTCATACTGGTGTGTGAAGTATTGGGGGATGGCCCAAAATCTAATAGTTTGAAATATTTGATTCCAAACAACATTGTACTACATGCAGGTATGAATAATTAATTAAAATTAAAACTGATTCCCTTTTGTAGAGGGGACATGTCAAAGCCAGTAGATTTTTATTGGTCTGATGATATGAGAAGATCTATCCAGGAAATTAAAAATCTTTCCCTGAAAAGTGGCAATGAGAAGTTTGGCTGTAACCATCCACCCCTTCTTAATATTCCACTGCAAAACATTGTGCCAGACGAGCTCCATCTAATGCTTAGGATAACAGGTATCGTATGTAATATTTGTTACTTTCTGTGTAAAAAAGTGTTAAATAACTACAGATATAATTACATAATACTTGAAATCAATGAGGTCTGTGGGGTGCAGTCCATGCAGGCACTAGGCAGTCTTAGGCCCTGTTTATATGGGAGCCGGGCTGGCCTGCTTGGCGAGACAGCCCGGTAAGCAGGATGCAGCCCGGTAAGCAGGATGAATTTGTCTTGTGTTTACATGAGAAAATTCATCCTGCTTGCTGGCACAGTTTTGTTCTAATTATAGACATTATACTAATAGCTGTTTTGAATGGCTTCTCACACGGCTTCTTTGAACTGTCATCCGGCAACCGGGCTAACCCGCTTGCGGGTGTTTATATGGAGATATTTTCATCCCGGTAGGTGAGATCTTGGCTGTTGCAAGTGAGATCTCTGTAAGCGGGCCAGCCTGCTTGTCCATATAAACACACAGGAATTTTTACTATAAATCCAATATACGGTGAGATCTTGCAAAGCGGGCTAGCTCGCCAAGCGGGCTAGCCCAGTTCCCATATAAACAGGGCCTTATTCAACACATTAAATAAGCAGCTTCAAATTTACACTATACCTGAAAAAATAAATGACACTTAATTCTAGATGTTTCCAGCAAAACCTCTTTGAAACATTAAATAATCTTATTAATTAATTTTATCATTTCTGGTAGTGTGAAAAAATATTTGGAGCTGCTTATATAATGGCATATACTTGGATTTTGTAGATATACTTGAAAGAAACCTTATTCAAAGCACACTTGCTAGAGATAAAAAGGCTGAATTGTTGAATACAAATTTAGCAAAGGGAATTTATCAGCATAAACTGTGTGCAGCTATCAAAAAGTGTGGTGTCTCTTTCAACATCTGGCAAAAACCTGATGAGAACGGCAACAGCACTGATAAGTATGACTGGACCAGTCTTATGGGGACAGATAAAAAAAAAGTGCTTGAGAAACTCCCGGATACTTTTCCAGATTTTCTTCCACCAGATACTGTTGATACAGTGACATAAATATGGAGGGTATTTAATGTTAATTTGGAAGAATGCTTGTATTGTTATTATCACATAGCAGTACATTAAAGATGGGTTCAAGATTGTTTGCAGTTTGTTTACTTTTGAGCACACATAATGTTCACAAAAACCCAATATTGTTCTTATACCTTACAAATTAAATTTGGGAGGAAATGTTTAGTACTGTATGCAAGTATACCCTAAAAAGGTTATACTGCAGGGTATGGAAAGCAGATTTGAGCCCACCTTATTGACTGATAACCCCTGAACACAACATTTATCAACTTTTATTATTTTGCTCTGGCTAATGTCAGATAAATTTATTTGTCAATGAGAAAGCTCCAGAAAGTTGAGAATGAAAGCAATAATGACAAATTTATCCTTTCCAGGATTTTCAAGATGTGTATGGCATCCTAACTACTTGGAGCCCATCTCAGGAACAAGTTGATAGTTTTTTTGAAAAGGTATGTACAGTACTGTATCAATTAATTTTAAAATAAAGAGCAAGAGCACTGAAAGAACTGATTGGCAGAAACAACTAGCAAAAGTTAAATCGCAATCCTGGAAGCTAGTATTGCAGTTGCCTTGTACATATTTCCACTAGTTACTATACATAGCAACTAATGTAATGTTGGTATTGTTTATGTAGGCCATACAGTGGGTGAAACTATTTTTAACCCTTGACGGAGTTGAAGAAGGCTATGGAAAAGCCAACATTACCCCATACATACACATGATGTGCTACCATGTGCCATTCTTTCTAGCCTCTACGGGATTAAAATGTTTCACAGGGCAAGGAGTAGAGAAAACAAATGATGTTATTCGACGGCTCTACCACCTAAAGAGCAATAAATATGATTCTTGTAAAGATGGGCTCCAGGCTGTCAAAAGACTGGATGAACTACAAGAATTTGAGCGACATCCTAGGAAGTACAGGCAATGTGACAGAACTTATTGGGAAAATGGGATAATGGAGGAACGACAAAAACGACCACGTCTTAGTGTGACCCCACTGGAAGGTGATGCAGATGAACTAAACATTGATCTATTAAATCATGCAGAACTTAAAGCTAAATTAAAGCAAATGAATGTGAAAACACGAATTAAGAATGTAGACAGACTCAGACAGTTGTTGAAGGATCATATTTATGCAGCCCAATAACCCACATAAATCACCTACACAAAGAGGTTCAGACTTTTAAAGAGGGATATAGTCCACTTTCAAAATAATTTGACATGCCTCATATCTTAATATACAAGAATGAAAAACTTACTATTGTGGCAGTGATCTCGGCAAATAAATTGCTTTGATGTAAGAGTAATAGGTAGTTGTAATGAGAAATGCATATCCTTCCATAATTTGATATGAGGGATGTCATTTTATCTTGAAAGTGGTAATATTATATAATATTAATATGAACAGTTTTTAGGATATATACATGATTAATGATATTATTTTTAAATATATTATATATTGTTAGGATTACATGCTCTTTTTACAAAATAAATACTTAATTTTTCAGTATATAATATAGGAGCTTTCACAATTGCTCCATCATCCCCCACAACAAAATCTTTCACACACGATTTCCCCAGGAATGGCCTTACTTTTATGGGGAAATCGATTCCTCTTCCTGTGCCATGGAGATTCATGATATAGCTCCAATGATCTGGCCAATCGACAAACCTATCAAAGTCTTCCTTTTGATATAATTTGCTACCTCCATTGATAGCTTCCCCTTTACCTTGCATGAGGTATCTCCAAACATCAAGGTGGAATGGCACATATAAGTGAACATCCACCCCAGAGGACTTCAGCCCATTTATTATGGTTGTTCGACGAGCAAAACATGACTCTTCGACCCTTGACATGTCTGGCTGTGGATGATCATAGCTCCTGTCAAAAATACAACACAGATTATTATTTTAACAATCATGTCAATTTTAACATTTTTAGGCATTTGTGTGTGTGCTTTTTTCAAATACTCTACATTCAGAGAAACACAGTTGATAGTACATACCATCATATCATTCATATGGCTTATTATGACCTATTAATAGCATCAATATGAAATTGCTTACCTTAGCAAAACCTCGTTCAAGTTTTCCTCCGGTTCCCAGGACGACTGCGACATTGGGTAGCCACACCATTTAACTAAATACTCTCTCTAGATATTAAAACATAAACCAAATCTGAAATCAGCAAATTGAGCATTGAATTTGAAGTGAACTACACTAGATAAAACCATTTATAAAATTTAAACAATTCATACATACCGATTCACGGCCGTTTCTCCTTTCAATTATACGTTCCGCTTCGAAAAATCTCCCTGTTGCCTTTTTAGCTTGCTTTTTTTTCTTCTCCGAATATATATTGCTTAGATTGTGCAAAGCTGAATAAGAAATGGCAGGCTTTGCACCCCTCGTTGCTATACAATCCGCCATTTTGAACTAAATTTTTGGGTAGTGCTGCTGACCTGCGACGACTTTGGGGAGTTATCGCTGACCATTAACGGCGTGCGCCACGGTTCTAATATCTGGCCATGAATACAATTTACTGTAAATATTGGGAATCAGGATCGGGTGATCACTTAGTATTGCGTGTAGAATACTGAATCACTGACTTAAATTTTTGCTTCTGCGGGATGCTCAAATACTCGGACATTTTTGAGGTCTTTTGAGTATTTGCAGTTGGCGCGTTATTTAAATTTCGTGGGAAAATGAAGCATACCGCTGCGCAGTACAGTATTGAAGTCTCACAAACATGAAGCCCTGACTGCATTCTAGGCCCCTCCCGCCAAAGATCTTTGGCGGGGAAAAATTTTCTACTTACTTTTGGTGGCGCATTTTGGCGTAAATTTTAGCTCATCCACTATTTTTGGCGGCATGCAGTCTAGAAAAAATGGTGGATACGCAAGCTGCAAATGTTGAGATATGTTTAATATACTAATTACTAATGAATAATACATGTTTGAATAATATATGATTTATTTACAGGTAATTGTTTTATTTAAATAAAGTTCCTTTTTTTCTTAACTTGTTTATAACCTTTTCTACTTGCACTGTGCAATTTTGTCATTTTTAAATCCATGCCGATTTTACTAAATTAAATTATAAATATATAAATACTCTTCAGGCATTCAGCAATTCCGTGATAATTATTTTATTTATGAATTGTCTGTCGAAGTTGTAGAACTAATAGATCATAAAATAACATATTCAAAAGTAAAACAATATCCCAAGTATGCCTGTTTTTGTTATATACCTGAAAATAAAGTGTTTTACTGTTGCAAATATCTCCAGTTGTCATCAATAAAATACTATTAATTTATTACTGTTTTGTCTGTATGTGATTATGTACATCATTCTGGATAGGCTAAATATAGTTGAGTGCTCTAGGAGTGTAGATTTTCAAGGCAATACAACAGATTGTTACTCTAAAATTAGTATAACAAACAAAGCAATCTGTACATGGCCACATGGCTGGCATGGACACAATGCTGTATCTTTGTGAAGTATCTGAGATATCTTAAAATTATTGTCAATAATATTTAAAATAAACCTCATACTTGTAAGCATCTGTGTATTTTATATCTCTACAAATTTTGATGATCTGCTATTATGACAATATGACATGATATACAACATGTTAATTGTTACATTTTATATTTAAATAAAGGAAACTTGTCCTGATTCCTAATAAATCATATGACCTCTTGTTGTGTTTGTGGACTGGAGTCATCAGGTGCTCATTCATGCTCATCATGTCTACAAGATGTTCATGTCATCTGTGGAAAAATAAATGGTGACGAAGGCTGGGGTTGTTCAGTACTTTGTAATAACTGCACAACAGAGCCACCTGCAAAGAAAACATCCTCTTGGAGCATTGCATATCCTTCCAGATCACAAGAGCTAAAGCATAAGGTTCCAAATCTGAAACAGCAAACTGAAAAAAGTGAATGGAAAACCCATTGTGTATGTCTAACATGCTTTGAAAATGGAATGGAACCGAATATCTATGTTATGAGCAGAAGGGACAGCTCTACAAAGAATAGACATGTTTTGCGACGTCACCCTCAAGTAACATTGTCTCAAATTAGCATTGTAAACTTTGATTCAAATGGCAAAGAAGTCTCATTGGCCAGGGAAAAGTATTATGCAAGCACTAACAATGACAAATGTAAGAAAAATACTTCTAAAACTCAAGGAACATTGTTTAATTTTTGTTCAGTTAAACCTGTCGGAGAAGATTCCCCCACATTTATCTACAACAACAAAAAAGATGCAAGCAGAAGCAATAAAGTAACGATACCACACACTGAAGCAACAAAGTCATTTGTCAAGGTGCTGTTGCAGAAGTAAAGACACCAGACACTGAACCAACAACAACCAAATCAACTGCTGGGGGGCTTGCTGAAGCTGATTGCGAAGATACAGTTCCACATCAGAGTCACTCTTGTACCAACCTCGTACCCAGGACTAGTCGCGAATTGAAGGCGGGCGACATAGCCCTGGTAAACGCTGGTCACGTGACTCCAAAATTACGTAATTGTTACTTTTCTCAACCGGGGGGTGAATAGGTGAAACTCGAAGACAAACAGTTTTTATCTCCGAAATTCTTCAATCTTCCTTCTGAATTTTGCACTTCAAGCTTTTCTCAAAGTGCGGCGATCGATCAAATGGATCAATACTTTCTGTAGAAAAAACTCAGTGAGATTTGTTCGTATGAGACGTTTAAAAGACATGGGATATGTCGCCAAAGACGCTCGATCATTGCACAGGTTTATGGAATAGTACTTTGTTCAGTTTGTTGCGACTTATGCAAATTCAACTCTTGTATAATGACTAAAAGTTGGTTTGTAGAGGGACAACTTATACAAAAGATATGAATACATTAGCTTCAAACAGGGACAAGTTCATGGACAATGGACATCCCTAATATACGGACATTGATATTTCACCAATATGTAAATATGACTATTAAATATATAGGGGGTGTTGGTGTCGGCACTTTGATCTTTTTTTCTTAGGGGTTCAAATTTTATTGAACTCCTCCATAGGGGGTGTATACATTAATTAATGGAATGGCCCAATGCACCCAGATGCACCCTACTTTGTTAGTTTACTCTGTCTAACGCCAGACAATTTTACTCGTCAGGTGGAGGGTGCATGGCGCCACTCAATGGGTTAACATAGTCGATGAACATGCCAAATGATCCTTGACCGTGGTAGTACATTTTTGCACTTGCTGGATGATATTGCAACAAAGCATTGTTTCAGAGGAAGAGCACTGAGATCATGCTGTGTAGCAATTGGAATCTCACATAGAGCCTGCTCTCACATAAAGCAGGCAAGACCTTCACTCAGAAGCCAGTCCTGATTAATATTAATTCCCCACATAAACACTTGGAAACCAGACTGTCCCATCTGCCATATGCAGGACAAAAAAACATGCAGCCTGGACTTTAACTGTTAAACAACCAAATCAGCATGATAAACAGTGTGATGATTTTTGTTTAGCCCAAACCAAAGCCAGGTTTCTAGAATTAATTTGCAGAATCCTAAGAATTGGACCTCCAACTTGAAGAGCTAGCTGTGCTAACCAAGTTGCATGGGCAACCCTGAATTGACGTGACTAGAGCAAACCTTCAAAAAATAATAGAGAGATCAGATTTGACTTCCACTGCTGCTATTGCTACCAATCAGATTTGACTTCCACTGCTGCTATTGCTGTCATTAACTAACCAGATAAATTTCATTTATCCAATCAAACAATCGGATGCAACTGCCAGATCAAGTAGTGGTAGTGGAAGTCAAATTTGAACCCTTTCTATATGGATTTCAGAGAGACCAGTCATTATTTGCTGATATATTATTATAACTTGTTTAATCAAAAGCTACTATATATTAATTTATGATATTAAAAATTGATATAATTTTATCTATAAAGTGAGAATAATTTAAAAAAAATATTCATAACATAAAATGATTCATGCATGCTGGTGATTGAATAAACCATGAAGTGTGCATTCTGAATCTCTACAAATTCCTTGACATTATTTTTCCAGTACAGTGTAAAACTATATATATAAATGTGACACAGGTTGCAGGTATTAGGTTGCATGTCCACCAGTGTGCTGAAATACCATCCAGTGACCCGGTCTTGTTCATTGTTTATACTTGCATCTTGCTTAATTCAACTGTTTTTGCCCCATTTCTTGTACCCATAAAGTTCTTTTCAATAATCTAGAAAACTTCAAAATCATTCAGTAAATTTAATCTTAAAATTGGGTGAAAGGTAAGGGGTCAATAATAGATGAAGAAATCATTTCTTATTGTTCATACATATGGCCCCATCTCTGTAGGGTATTAGAGTAGAGATTTATTGAAGCCTGAAGTCAGAAAATAAATATGGCAACAAGGTTACATGCCATACTGCAGAGTTAGGCAATTTTTTTAAAGATCTCAAGGGCACAAAAGGTATAAATATAGATTGTAGGGGTAAGGGAACAAAATAATGAAATAGTGAGATTCGGGGGCAGGTTTTACAATGGGGTGCTAAAACTTTTCCCTAAAAAATCCCTGACCAGCTGGAGTGCTGAAACTGATGTTTGACTATTGAAATATCCTAGCAGGTTAGGTTCATCAGATTTTAGCTTTGTCAACCTGGCCACTCTGTTATAAATTTACAGTAATGGCTCATTTAAATAATTTCAGGTCATTACTGTAAATGTAAATACAAAGTATTTGAAGTTAATACTGCTGTAAAATGTAGTTTAATAATATTGTATTAAAGTGTAAACACGTTTCTCAAGTCTGGCCATGTGTTTCTCAATATTCACAATATTTAACTACAATTGTACAAATTCAGCTAACTATATTAACATACTGTATAAAATATATTACAGTAAATAGCCTTTGAAATATATATTTCATAGAGCTAGACAGTGTATAAACAAATAATGGGAATCTGCTAAATAATTTGTAACAATGAAATACTTCTAAACATTTTCAAATTCATATATACTGTACCTTTTTATACTTGATGGAAATCATCACAAATAGTATGTACGAGATTGGCTCCATTTTCACTGCTTCGAAATTCGAAACATCGCCTCCTCGGCGATTTACATGATGTGATATAAAAGAAGATTGATGTACATTCAACGTAATATATAAACGTAACATATTAAGAAGAAAGATTACAACAAAAAATAAAAGAATATAAATAATCCGCAGCAATTCAAGATCCATTCGTGAACTTTTCGTCGCCCCCTGTCTTCATTTCCACAAAGCCCGCTTGCAGGCTAATACTCCAAGAATCTTGGAGTATTTGCCTGACACGTGACCAGCGTTTACCAGGGCTATGTCGCCCGCCTTCAATTCGCGACTAGTCCTGGGTACGAGGTTGCTCTTGTACTTGTAAGCATAATACCAACCTGTTAAATTCCAAAATAGATGAAATGATTCAGGCAATGAAAGAGTTTAAAATTAAACATCCACTCCTGCTCCAACTAAACCTGTTATTTCGTCATTTCTCAGTCTTCAAATTAACAACGTGACTGACTGGAAGAAAATAAGTAACATCATAGACTTGACACAGTCAATTCCAGAAATTAAATTCTATGATGGAAATCACGAAAATAGTCCTTCAGTTTTGAGATGTGAAGCATGCTTCCAACTGCTTTCAAGTAGGTTAACAGGAGTCAATGCCGCAGCAGATCCACGAAAAATAGCACTTAAAGGGATAGGAAGATATGCAGGGTCATTGTCATCTGGACTTCTTTTAACCCCAGAGAAAACAGAGAGTATAATTAAGGGAGGCAATAATTACTGGTATGGAATAAAGAGTGCAGTCAAACAACATACTTCTTGCGATGGAGAACATTCTCAACTTCACTTCGAGGCACTCCAGTATGCAGCAACGCTGAGGAAGAGGAAGTCAAGAGGACTCGAAGTAACCGAAAAGCTAATACGAATAGCATTGTCTGTGGTAAAGTCGAAATCAGCAGCTCAGCAATTTGAACACCAAATAGCAGCACATATTGCTACAGGGAGTGATTTGGGTGATCTTGGTCATAGTAGAAACCATTTCAACGAAATTCTGTCGACGATAAATGTGTGGCTTGACAAACAAACAGCCAAGCAAATTGGAAAACCCTTGCCTTCAACAGGTTTCCAGCCTCATTTCTATGTTTCTTGTGATAAAAGCACTCCTCATCGAATTTCCAACCATGCCATTATGATATGCCCAGTCGTTAGTGGAAAGCGTGTCGCAATTCCAGTAAATTTGCCTGAGATTTATCCAATAGATTCGTTGAATAAAGACGGTGTTTCTGGGGGTTGTGCAAAACCATTGGTGAAGAAGAAAGCTTCGATCTGAAAGCAACCTGGCAAGGTACCTGTTGTGATGGACAATATCAAGCAGATGGATTTAAAACTACCATTTATCAAGAGCTTGGTGTCCTGATTGATCCTGTGTTTTCAGTGGTAGTTTGGGACCAATCCCATTGGATAAATCTTGCCATACTCGATATCAAAGATGGAAAGATTGGCTCATCGTCTGGCTTCTTGACATCTCTTGTGAAGAGGTCAAAGAACATCCATTCAACGTTCCAAAGGGGAAAGATGCTGAGTAGTGGTTATAGCGCTCGCAAATTCCGAGAAGCTCGAGCTAAAGATGACAAGAGGCAATTGTGCAACAAGATTTTGGTCATCACAATACATGGAATTCAACACCATCATTAAGAGCTACAAAGCTTATACAACTGCCTTCAGAAGCTATGGCTACAGTGAAATGAAAGAATATGATATTCTCGGCACGGACTTTGTGTTAGACCTATGTTGCATATGTGATTCAATGAAAAGTGTTGTTGACTTGATGATTGCTGTCCAAGGACTGGGCTGCCCTTGTTGGAAAATATGCATATTGTGGCCCCGTGTAAAAGCATTTTTAGAAAGTCTACTTGAGGAAGTTATAATTGACCCTTCTGAGTCGATGCCCATCTTGAAGAACCACGTTGATGAAATAATGAAGGGAAGTTTCAAGGGCCAGAAGCTGGTGCAAGGATGGAAACTGGTGTCTCAAGATGAAACCAATTGCTATTGGGAAGCAAGAGACATATTGTCAAAGCAATTTCGAAGTATTTGTCAAAGATACAGTTGAGTTAATGAGCAGAAGATACGACATATGCGTGCCAATAATGTGCGAAATGTTGACGTGTCTTGATTTAGAGTCCATCATCACTTTGCTATGTGGTAAAAGGCGAGATGGCAAGCCATGCATGCATAAATGAGGGAGATCTTGAAGAATATGGGACGGAAGGCTTCAAGGCATTTATAAGTCATATATGCAGCATTACGCGTGTTAAATTGGCCATTGAGGATGGTGCCATTGATATTGACCCTCGGCTAAGTCACATTGTGCACCGAAAATTGAAGCAAGCACTTAAAGATATTTTGTGGCAGGATAGAGAAACCATGATCAATTGGTTTGATTACGTCCCGTCTGAGATCAGTGGGAAAATTAAACCTCTTTCATCTGTTATTTCTAAAGATAGTGGTAACCTATCTTCCATGGAGAAAGTATTGGAAGACCACTCGTCCCAGTCGTTTGTCACCACTAGATTTCATATGCGATTCACGAACTTCAAAGGTGAGAAGATATACACAGTCCAGTTGAAAAAGCCCGCGGTTTATTTGTCGTTGTATACAGATGAATGTGTGTATTCGAAACTTGGCAAAGAAATATGTTTGGTCATCGATATTGCACTTGCAAAAGGTGGACCTGAAACAATCGTCGAGTCATTCTACTCCCTGATGAAGTGCCACAAGAAAGCTGTTGTTAAAAATAATGAAAACCTTTCCTTACGAACAAAGTTAGACTGGAGCTTGCACGGACCGTTCCAAGCCGATCGCATGGTTAAGGAAGTTGCCCCACTTTATCTTGACGGAAACAAGAGGAAAGGCCTAAAACCTCATTTGTTACCTATTATCGGGGACAAATGTAACTATAAGACAAGCAAAGTTATTGACAGAATTGAAAATGCTGATACTAAGTAATTGCCATATGTTTTGTAGAATTTGACAACTGTCGGGTTAAAAATACAATAATTGTAACGTTTTATATTAGCCAGAATATTTAAATTCTCTTGTGTAATACTTGTTTGAAACTATACTGTAGTTTATTCGAAAATTAAACTATATATGTTTTGATTAACACATTTCTGCTGCTTTTGACGTTTTTCGATTTACCAGGTTGTGTGTTTGATCGATAGGTCAATTTCAGCGCTTCTGACTGGGAGCTAGCGATAATTACGTCATTTGGCCCTGCTGCCACTGCGTTGGCTCAGATTAATTACGTCATTTGGTCTGGGAGCCTTGCTCTCATGAATCGTGAGCCAATCACCATGCGTAATTTACTAATGAGAGCAAGGCTCCAGGACCAACAAGTATGTTTGACGTAATTGATGCGTCAAAATGATGTCATCGGGCTCCAATTTCCATAGAGATTTTTGCACCTTTGGCGCATGTAACTTGACTTTAGATAGTCTTTGGCGGATCGAATTTTAAAGCTGAATTTCTGGTGTGAATCTTTGGCGGCGAGAAAAGGTGGAATGCAGTCGGGGTTGTGAACATAGATCACTTGTATATGTCGGGCAATGAAATTGGTTCATTTTCTGAGGCGGGCGGGTTTTGGTAATTTTTTGCACGTATTAGTATAAATTTTCACTACCTGGAGGGGCCGAGCGGTCCAGAAGTACAGCAGTAGTATTTAAAATGAAGAAAAACAAAGAAAACTATATAATAAATATATACCGCTATTGGCGCTTGAATACTTCAAATATAAATCATCGTGCCTGTAGATTTAACCTGAAGTTCAGGCCCTAAGATTTTGATTGGTTGCAAGTTCACATAAACAACAGTTTTAAAAATAGCTCGGTCAAGGGCTCAAGGGGGACAATAATAATATAAAGGTCAAACGCACGTAACAAATCCATTATCGATTTCTTCGAATTTCTTTTCTTTTATGCTTTATGGCAGAAAATAAATCAAACAAATACTATTTTGAAAGGTCTTTATCAAAATCTTTGACGAATTTTGGACACACGACGCTGAAAGAACAGCCAAACTAGTCATCTATTCGAAAGCTTGTTGTTGACAGCCAAGATGTTCTGCCAACTGGCTTCGCCGGCAAAAGTCTTATTTTTCAGAAATATCAGGTCCTACCGGCGTTGTTTTCTGAGCTACATCGCCTTCTTCGTGGTACGATTGAGAATTTTATTGTTGCTGTTAGCCCGTTAGAGTATATCCCTGGTATATCCGCGTCCAGCAAGTTAATTGAGACCTGGAGAAAGCTTGGCAGTCAAGCTGTACACGGAGTGACTAATTAAATCTTTGTTTGCTGTTCGGTTAAATAGAGAAACTGACTCTTAATTCTATAAAAGTACCTTGAATTTTAAAGTTTAATTAAGAAGCAAAATGTGTAACGAAATCTACAACACTTGTAGCCTGATCACAGACAAAGAATAAGGCACACAGAAGGGCCCCTGGCCGCCATCTTCCTAGCCAGTCGATTACATTTTCTGGCCAATAAACGCGCTGTATTGCTGGAGGCCCCGCCTTCTGGCCAGTCAATTGCACATTTTTGCATAGAAAAATGGCGACACGTTGCACGGCTGAGTGGCCCTTCTGGTACTGATCTTTATTCTGTGTCACAGACCTACATTTCGCCCGCCGTAAAATTCGCGGGTCCACGAAAGGCGAAACGTAGTTTCGCCCTTTCCGTCGACGAATTTTAGGGCGGGTGAAACGTAGGTCTGTTATCAGGCTACAACACTTGTCAATCATATTGCATGCTGTGTCTAAAAATAACATGTGAGCGTCCCACGGTCTTGACAGGTTTTGTGTCAGGCCTTATTTAGGGGCGGACCATTTGACTTTTGAGGGGGGGGGGGGAGATTCAGTCTGTGCAAGAATTTTTTTTCCGCCCAGGCGAACAAGACAGATATTTTTTCCTGTAAAAGTGCAGCGCAAGATATTTTTTCCCAATATATTTGGCGGCAGGATATTTTTTTTGTTTACTTACAAAGAAAGTATAACTGCACCAAAACCTAAAACATGCAGGGATAGAGTAGAGTACTCGAAAATGGGGGAGGGTACAGTATATGAATGATCTGTAACCTTGGGGGGTTCGGGGGCATGCTCCCCCCAGAAAATTTTAAAATTTGAACCTCGGAAATGCTATTTCCTGCGTTTTAGCCATAGATTCGTCCACAACAACTTTGCTGTACTAAGCCTAAGGAACACTTACTGTCCCTTATTTTAAACAAGGGAAAATCACAAAATGAGCTTTGATTAATATGTAATAAAACAAGATTTCAATAATGCAATTTTTAACTGCCCTCCGAAACAACAATGTTCCACCAAATATAGCTCTGTAGCTTTTCAATCGTTCATACAGATAGCTTGTTGGGGATCGGGTTGCATCCTCTTCAGAAATTTTTTAAAATCTAGACTCTCTAAACTGGCATTTTCGCATTAAAATCATCGTATATACAGTACGTTCAACTTGCATCCTGTAGATGGGCCTTTGAAGCTTTAATAGTTTGGATCTCTAGATGGGCCTTTGAAGCTTTAATAGTTTGGAGCTATGATATCAAAAAACGCACACAGCCTCAACCATCCAAAAATACTTTTTCTACCATGCATATTAGATATGTATAAATAACTTATAAACTTGTACATACTTATCTTAAGCACAGATTTTCTCAGGGGGGGGGGCAACAATTTTGCCAGGGAACACCACTGGCTATCGTATGTCAGAGGCTCCAAAGGCGGTAGAATCCCTGTGATGTTATCCACTGTTCACCCCGTGTTCTTTTAAGCAAATGTGCCTGCTCAAAAATGCAAAATCTTGCAAGCCTGTGGACACAATACTGAAGTGAAGAGCATCAGTAGAGTTACATGTAGAAAATTTTTTTTTGAGCGCTCTCTTTTGCATGATATTTTTTTTTCTCGATTGTGTGCTGCATGATTTTTTTTTTTCTTTCTCCTTGGGTTGCAGGAAATTTTTTTTCGAAATCTTCCCCCCCCCCCTCAAAAGTCAAATGGTCCGCCCCTTAAAATTAGGGCCTGCATGAACTTCAGGTTAAGTTAGCATGTTCTCATAGGTTGATATATAATTAACTAAGATTTCCGATTATACGCCACGCCTCCAAAAAACTTCTTATGCTAGGAGCGGTCATCTCATTGGACGATTCTAAATGTAATTGACGTTTCAGCAAGAATACTGGCAAAGGATTGGATAACTTTGATCTCTGACGTCACTTTCCTGTGATATTGCTCGAAACCAAATACAGTACCGTTTCGTTCCTGCGGGGAACGAAACAAAAACTGCCAGGCAAATTTTATTACGTTGGGCTGTGGTGAACAGGTGCTCACATTGATAAGGCCAAATTACTTCTTTTTTGTAACAAACAAATTTTTGTGAAGAGGTTATGCTCATTTCTTGGTGCAGAATTGAAACAACAGCTGGGCTTCATTCCAGATATTATCAGTATCCTTGAAAAATACAATCTTTCAGTCTATCTGGAACAGCACATGGAAAACTTGGTCTTTCCAAATAAGCTTGTATGGCGAAATCTTGTGCTGCAAAATATAAAATCCATATAGAGGCACAGGGATGCCTAAGTGCTCTTCCGATGTAACGTAATTTGGCGACGATGCGACAGCCGAAGTTCGCGTTATTCGATTGATTTCTGTCAGCGTTTGTCCCAATTAGTCCAATTAACGGTCAAAGTGACCAGCCTTCTATTATTTCTTGCTGTTAACCCTCATGTCAACCCCAACCATGGCCGTTAACCTCATGTCAACGCCAATCTTGGCCGGTTCTCGTTAAAATCTTTCAGGAAACACATGTACAGTAAGTGATTTTCAATATACTATTATATAAAGATATAACGTAATAAATTAATAACACAGGATTTTCTAATGATTTTCAATATACTATTATAGTATTATATAAAGATACAGTATAACGTAATAAATTAATAACACAGGGTAAGATTGGGCCGCCTGTGCTCACAGTGGCCCTCATAAGTGGCCCTCATAGTGGCCCTCATTACTATCTTGAAGACTGCCCAACTGGCAACTACCCAAGGGACGACTGGGGAAGACACAGGAACTTCCAGTATTTACTCGCAGCATTTCGCTTACAATTTGTAATTCTAGTATTATAAAATATTTTCGTTTTTCTACTGCTCCATACTCCGTGTTTTAGTAATAGCCGTAGATAATAGCTTTCTGCATGTAAATATGACATCAACCCTGCAGAGAATAATGCCAGCAAAAACGGGCTTCTTTACATGCAGAAAATATAAAGCCATGGCGAGATTTGCCTCCGTAACTAAAAAAAGAAGCGAAATATACTAAACGAGCTACAAACTAAGACAGCATCAAGAGTGCTATAAGAGGGTGTTGATGGGGGTATATCGTGAGTCGTGATTAACTCAATTTCTGTTACCGTTAGTCTTGAAAACACTAAAAAATTACCGTGAAGCGTGAGGAAAAAAGTACTGTTTATCGTTTCCGAACATGCACTTTTCAAAGATTTACCGTTAAAATACCAAAATTTTACAGTTAAAATACCAAAATGTTTACTGTTTACTGATTTTCTGACCTCCCCGCCCCCCATCTAGACCCTCTTATATACACAACCTCGGCCTTGATAACTTTCAATATCATGCGAAAACCGAATTCAATAATTATTTATTATTCTCGTAATAAATTTTTTGAACTTTAGTGAATTTCATGTCCGCGTTTTCCATGTAACCCAATGTTCAATTAACGGCCAGGATTACAAGATGCATCAAGGGGCGTAGGCAGCCCCAATCGAGTAGGGGCGGTCTCGGCCAGGAAAATTGTTCTATTTTTAGGGTCTGCGAAGCTATATTTTCGTGCATTTTAGTTAGCCTCCTTCGCAGGCATCGCCTTTAGATATCGGGCAAATTTCTTGCAGGCAAAAAAAATTGTAGTGTGAACTACGAGATACCTGCGGAGGAGGCTACATTTTAGTGATGTTTTATGATGACCTGAAAGCCACAGACGTCGTAGATGAAAATATTAAAAGGTTACGCACCAACCTCGTTCCCAGGGAAAAGCCCTGAGAACGAGGTTGGTTACGCGCACCTCCTCCAAGTTTCTCTTCAGTTTTGAAAGAATTACAAAATTGCTCCTGAAGAGAAGTGGGTGTGGGGTGTGGTCCGGACTCCGTGGCTAAGTCTCCGGATGTTACCTGCAAAGTTGAGATTACGATCTCAAGTGGCTTTAATAGGTCAATCCTTATTTTCGGCTTTGGAATATTACAACAGGAAAGTCTGCACGGAAGTCGACTTCAATGGTTGGAAAGATCAGGATAATATGTGCCAAAGTCCAACTGACAACAATTTATTTTTTATAGAAACTATTATGATATTACTATAAAAATGTTAATATTTATCTAATTCTATCGTAATACATTCATTTAAAACACAGCATATGCATTTGGCGATATAATGTATATGCGTTACATCGTCTGTACAGTATAACAAAACTATATTAACCTTATGTATGTCCAAACTATAGGTTTTACTATCCCAAAGTTATGTATAACGATGTCTATGAAGATGTTGGTAACTAAGCCATTTCTCCTCCACTCTTGATCTGGCAGATCATCCATAATGACATCACCATACCAAGAATCTATAAAAACAAAATATTTAAGACTCCTCAACCTTCAAAAACTTTACTGTGCAATTAACTCTGATAAGAAAGCTTCAGATTGACAAGGATACAACTACATGAAAAATACAAGGAGAACGTCGACGTTTCGAGCGAAAGCCCTTCGTCGCTACTTCTCGTTGACAATTTTGAATATCTGCGTCTCGAATAGGGACGCGAAATTCTAATTGGTCAGATACTATAATAAAATAAATTTATTTATTTTTTTATTTGTGCATGCCTAGTGGTATTTTTTGATTTCCTGCAATCTGATTGGCTGCAGCAGCGGGCAGCTTTTTACGATATCTTGACCGCGGTCTAAAAGAGTTATTTTTTCGCGAAAAACCGAGGAGTGAGGACAATTTTCAAACTCAAAACACTACCCAAAAAATTTTAAAATCCACCCTATCGATACTAAAGACAGTAAAATACAGTGAATTGGCTTCAGTGAATTGGCTTCAGTGCCAAGCCCGAAATGTACTTTTCTCCCACCAAACTGCGAAAAAACCACAAATATAAACATCGAAAAACACTTGCCAGTGCTACATGTTTTGATTCAAATGTTCTACATATATTCAGCTATTCTTCGAAAATATATACGTATAAATATAAATAGTACAACGTACAACTTGTCCTTAAACATAAAATTTAAAAAAAAACACCTTAAATGCCAGTTTAAAGACGATTCCTGGGCTTATTCGGGAAAAATTGTTTTTATAAATGTTGTAAAGAACAAATTGTTTTTCGGCAACTAAAATTTGTATTTGTCTGTCAAAAAGCATTTTTCAAGCATGTCCATGCTGCAAAACGAATCGGAAAATAAATATTTTTACTTTGTTTACCTTCTGTTTTCATGTTGAGTAGAAAGCGTCTATTGCAATGAAACTAAAAGCTTTTTATCCAGCTTTTATCGCGTCGTTTTAGCAGTTTGTCAGCCATGCTTGCACTATTAAAGTAACAAACGCAACAGATCTCAAATGTGCTTCGCAACTGGAATTTTATCGGAATTTCATTGTAACCATGAACTATCAAATAAAAAAATAAACACGTTATTTACCGTTTACGTCGGTCCGTACTAAAAAACTATTTTCCCTCGGCCTCAGAAGCGTCCCTCGGCCTTTGGCCGCTTCTGAGACCTAGGGAAATATTTTTTCAGTACGGACCTCGCAGCTGGTAAATAACATATATATGTTTCTGCTGAGCTCTATATATGTCAACTGCTGAAGCACTATGCATTAATGCATAAAAACACATCAATTGATCAAATTGGTTTTGGCCATCTTATCTCAAAACACGAAATGTTCTGTTTTGAGAAAACAGCATTTAAAATATTTAAATTTTTCCTGGAATATCTTATATTTTGAAAAAACAGCATAAACTGCACGGTCTAAATCTAATTTGCACGAAAGTTGTAAACAACACCAAAGGATAGACATTCCTGATTCCATATTTGCAAAAACGAACGTTTCGGGGCAGATATTCAAAATTGTATGTCATCAGTGCAAGCTCTCATTTCACCTAGAGAACCTGCTCGCAGGCTAGTTGGCCTTCCGCCGCTACTTCCTTGTTGTTGGTCCGATAATCACTGGAATGACATGCATAACTGATAACTTTCATATTTCATAGCATACCTGAATAACAGCGAAACCAATACCAACACCAATCACAATGACGAGATTGTTTTTAAGATCATCTTTGATTTGATTATAACAACCCTATAGTTGACATGGTTTCAACATTAAAACAGTCATCTTTAAGTACTATGTAAAACACGAGCAAGAGTACTTTATCAGATATAAAACACGAGTGTTTATGTACATGAACATGATTTTTTGTCACATATAGCCTGGTCGGCAATGATTTCTTTTGTATTTTTCTCATCAATTATTAATGATGCTTGTGATGTTACATTGAGTGTATATCCACATAGGGCAAGCTTGAAAAATATGCCTGGCCACGGTGGGAATCGAACCTACGACTTTTGGAATACTAGCCCTTGGAATGCTCTGCCAACTGAGCTACGCGGTCAGGTCGGTTCGAGTATGTAATATTACTGGGTCAAGTAAGTTCCTTCGATATCGATGTAATCTAGGAATCATAATTTTTTTCTGTGTTGGTGTAATGTACTCAGGTGAATATGATGCTTGTGATGTTACTCTGAGTGTATATCCACACCGGGCAAGCTGAGTACATTACACCAACACAGAAAAACTCATGATTACTGGATTACATCGATATCGAAGGAACTTGACCCAGTTCCGAAATAGCGTAGCTCAATTGGCAGAGCATTGGGCTAGTATTCCAAAGGTCGTAGGTTCGATTCCCACCGTGGCCAGGCATATTTTTTAAGCTTGCCCGGTGTGGATATACACTCAGAGTAACATCACAAGCATGATATTCACCTGAGTTAGCTGAGTACATTACACCAACACAGAAAAAGTTCATAATTATTGATGAGTTTTTAAATTATACTTATGATTCAGTTATATTTCGTATACTCTGGACGACGAAAACTGGCCATTGCCGTGTTCGGGAAACTGCTGTAATTTTGAAACATTCACATCAGGAAAAGCACATGGACTACCACGTTCACTTCAAAATTTAAAGAACTTTATGCATGCAAACATGGGTTCTTGCAGATGAACATTTCGAAAAGTATATTACGATAACCGCGAATGCTTTTTTCGCCCAAAAATCGTGCCATGGTTTTGTGTCAAAACATTCCAAAATGCGACTACATTCCTACGCCTATTATTGTTAAAATGTGAAACTATTATTTTTTAGTTGATCATCAGACTCGTGAAATATTTGTACATGTAGTGGATAACAGACTCAGTTCATTAAGACATGATCAACTTAGGCATCCGCCTGTTTTATACGTCGAATTTTAGTCGCGTCGAATGCAATTAAGACAATAGATGAGATGATCAACCTCATTAAGCTTCATTATCTATTGTTTGAATTACATTCGACGTATAAAACAGGCCTAAGTATATGTAATTTATTATAGGCCTAACACAATAATTTGTCATTCAATTTTGGTTAGCTCGTGTTTTATGCATTCCTCAATGTTGGAACAATACTACAAGATAAGACATTATCATTTAGTATACATTGACTCCTCTTACTCTGTGGTATAGGGCTTGGTTATGGTGAACTCAAAAACTATAACTATCATGATACGTACCTTATCTTTATACGCCTTCCCCATGCAAGTGTCATTGATTTGCGGGTGATATATGTAGTCACTTTTACCATTTACTCCGCAACACTCAAACTAAAGATTAAAGTTAAAAAAAATTACAGTGTAACTCTGTTAAATAAGGTGATGAAGCACAGCCCAAAAACGTTGCCAGCGTTACCAGGCTGTCAATACATCAACCTTGTTATTGTTTCAGAATATGTACTTTGGTTTAGAATAACTTTACCAATTATTTTTTATTTGGTCTACACATATGGCCCCTAATATGCCATAAATTTCAAAACAACAAACCTCTTCTTCAAACTTTTCCCAAGCCTTCCTGTAATCATTGTCAGTAACGGTCCCATTCAAACACCCCTTCAGTTCATCTTCAACCTGCAAACAGTCACGTGATAGATTTAGATAGCACGTTTACTCAATTCACCGTATTTACAGTATGAAACTGAATGATAATGCTTTAACTGACGGGAAAATTTTAAACAGGGGTTTACTACAGAACTTACATATATGCATGTTTCATTTCAAATGTTTCTTTAATACCTTTGATTTTTCTGTAGCAGCATAGATACCAGCAGCAAGCTCCAAGACGAAAATTATCAACAGAAAAACGAAGAACTACAAACATAAAATATTTCTATTGAATTCCTTGTGTTTTGTTCAAGATTACGATAAGGGAATAAGAAAAGGTGAATATGCTTCAGACCAACATTGCTGCTCGGTGACCCAAGGCACTCTCTTGGCTACTATATGTAAATCAAGAATAAATGACATGATATTTGTTTTTGTATTGAAAGTTTGAAAAATGCCTACATTTCATCCCTGCTGCCGCAAACGAAAAAAAGAGTCAAATCTTTTATTGTATGGATCTCCAAGTTCATGTACGTATTGGGGAAAACTGTAAATTGTTTTACACTGAACAAAACTATATTTAGCGGTCCACACAAGAAGAACAATTATAATAAATCTTAATTCTGTTTATCTTGGAACTATATTAATTTTATACAAGTAAATGAGAAAACTTTATTTATTATTTACATCAAAATATGTTTTATACATGCAGTACATAAAGCATGCAGTTAATCCATAAAAAAACTTAACGTGTCCTTTAAAATCCTTTCTTTATCGATCGCATTAAATCACTATTTGTGAGGCAATTCAAGCCAGACAATTAATCCAAACAAAAGGATGCAAGAACAGTCACGTGCCCAAAATAACAGGTCTGTACATGTTATGCATACACAGTACAATAATATAGTGGGGTATATATTAATTATGCGTAATCAGGGTTCGTAGTCTCCAAGACCAAAAAAATTCAAAGACTTTCAAAGATTTTTTCTGCCTATTTTCAAAGACTTTTCAAAGACCTTTGAGAGCAATCAGCTGTCGAAAAATTGCGAGTGTAAGCACCATTTTTACCCAGTAATTAGTCCGGTCAAATCACATCCTAAAATGCGCATATTCGTCGATATTTAATGCGAAAATCTTGATTCAATCGATCTATTTTATTAGCTAGGAAATCGTATAATCAATTCCTTACTAAAGAATTTAAAGACTTTTAAAGAATTTAAAGACTTTTAAAGATTTTCTTCGCTTTTTCACACAATTTAAAGACTTTTCAAAGAGCTCAAAGACCTGCATTCCAATTTAAAGACTTTCAAGGATTTCAAAGACCGCTACGAACCCTGGTAATATAGAAATTTAGATAAACTTACAATTCCCAGTAAACATGAGCTTTCTTTCCAGGCACCATAGCAACCAAAGAAAGCGACAACAAGGATAATTGCACCAACAGCAAGTAAGAGATTCGCCCCAGTTGCCCATGAATATTTATCACAAAGATCCAAATAATCATCTTTTTCTATACGCAGGTAGGCCCCAGTTCCTACAAGGCCAGCACCAGTGATCTAAATAAGATATCAAACATAAAAATATAAACTGTATATGGTACATCATATTGGGTGTCTTTTGCGACTGAAAAATTTACGAATTAAAACAAATACAGTATCTCAGGTATAGAGAATACTCCATGAAAAGTATGAATTTTTTTCAACTAAACGTAACAATTTCTACACTGGCGATTTTTTCACAAATTAAGTTGGCTAAATAATTATTTTTACTAATAGAAAACGCTCAAGGCAGTGAAGTCATTTTTGTTAAATTTTTTATACTCTTCACGAACCATTTTCTATAACTCAGATACCATTTGCTTTTCAACAAGTAACCATTGTTCAAAAATTCCTCCCTAAATGGTTTAAAATTTTCCTCTTGCCCAAAAACAGTAGGGAGCCAACCTTAACGCGTTAAACCAATAATGATCAATACTTTCCCCCTGCTGTGTGAAATTACCTTTGTGCATGCTGAATAGGTTTAACATGCGGGCTGATTGATAGACTGGTTAACTCAATTTAATGCCCAGCTCCATAGCCTGTCAAGATATAATGGTCTGGAAGCCCGGTAAACTTCAAAGCCACAATACAGAAGGCCTTTGTTTGATGTAGAACTGTACCTCACCATGCACAAATCCTTTGTCTCAACTTCATTTAAAGTGCCTATGCGACAATTTTTATGATTGAATTGCAAAGTTCATTTAAAATTATAATATAACTTGTTTTTTAAAACTTTGTAATCTTTCCTATTTGTCAAGATTTTCGACTTTGTTTGATATACAAATGTGACTTAAATGACGTCACACTGCATAATGCTTTTACAGAAGACTGTGTTGTAGCTTGTTAAAATTCTCATTATCTCAAATTTACAGACGAAATGATCGCTTTGATAGCTCTTAAAGTATATCACTTTCAATGTCAGTGGAATTATTACATGTTTGGCAAGGAAACGTTTTCTTTCTGAAAACTCATTATGCAGTGTGACGTCATTCAAGTCACATTTGTATATCAAACAAAGTCGAAAATCTTGACATACAGGAGAGAATACAAAGTTTTAGAAAACAAGTTATATTATGATTTTACATGAACTTTGCAATTCATTCATAAAAAAAATTGTCGCATAGGCACTTTAATTAATATTATTCATTGTGGTTGCATACTTGCATGTTTCATCTCAGCTATCCCTATTGGACGATTACTTTAGTACTTTGCTATATGAAAATACAATGAGCTCAATCACTGTGATCGTGCACAAATTAACATAAGCTCAGACAAAAACATAGTACAATGGCTTCTGTTTAGTTTCCAGACTATCATATCTTGATAGACTATGCCAGCACTTTCTCACCCATAACGAGTAATATTGCTGCTGTGAAATAATCGTAAAACAGAGTACACACACTAGACAGAGCAAAAATAACGACATATGGCCGTAGTGTACATTGCAAAAAACTTTGATTCAAAAACGTGAGTAAAATAATGCACCCACAAAAAATTGAGTACATTTGAAATTTTACTCAAAAAATGAGTAAATTTGCTAATAAATTTGCGAAAATTTGAGTCACTTGGATGCATTATTTTACTCACGTCTTAAGTCAAAATACTCGCGGACTTTTTGCTAAATGTAATGGGCTCAACGTGTTTGACAAGGAATATCAGAAATTAATATATACACAAGGTCTGGATATGAGGTATTCTGCAATCTGATTGATTCTCTACTAGCAGGATATTAGCTCAAATCCTGCTAGTAGAGAAAAACAAAATGGCGGCTCAAATTGAATTTCCGACGATTGCGAACGTACGAGAAAACGGCAAGTTGTTCGCTTTTTATAGCCTTTACAGGATTAAAAACACAATGAAAAAACTCCCACAAATTGTTTACAGGTTAGCAACTTTTAAATTTAAAATGGCTAAAAATATATATTTCTGAAAAAATAATCGGCCAAAAGAGCGATAAAAACATAATCCGAAAAGCAAAGTCTGTGAATTCAGACATTGTGTATATAATAAAACAGTTATTCCACTCAGTCTCGTTGAATATGAGCGAGGGAATATCAGCTATCGAATATGAGCGAGGGAATATCAGCTATCGAATATGAGCTAGAGAATATCAATATTCGACTTGAGTTCGTAGAATAACTGTTAAATATTAAAAAATACATTTCGAGCAAAGGCTCTTCGTCTGAAAGCTCATTAGTAGAATAGACTGTGGACTCACAGTGTAATAATTTCCACGCAACTAATTTCCGGGCAAGGGGTATTCGCTCAAAATGTCGGATTTAATAAAAGTTCTCAGTTTCTATTCTTCGTCACCTTAACAGGCACCCTGACGCACCAAACATTCCAGAACAATATACTGTACAGTTGTCTGGTTAGCACATTAATGCCCTCTGTTGACATTAAAGTAATCAATTAACCATTTAACCATTATACGAAAATATCCTATAGGAATCACTCTTTCAATTCTAGAAATTCCTATTGGAATTCGTATTAAACATTGGCCCAAATTCCTATAGGAATAGGAAATTTCCTATATAAGAATTCCTTATTCCATAATGGAAAGTGGAAACTTATTCGTACAATCTCCGTTGACCCGATAGGGGACGATAGCCACAGTGCGCTTATGAGAGGCAATCACTCCCCTGGCGCTACGCCGTGCGGAAGTAAAGACCCTGGCTAGCGAGGTTGCTATGGCGTCAGCATTTTGATGACGAATTACGGTTACGCCAAAATCATAGGAAAAACCAAGAAATCGATCTTCTGTTTGTCTGTATTATGTGCTAATACTTATTTCTACAATTATATGGAATAGTGGTATACAGTACTTAGTACTTACAAAGAAGATAACATTAAAGAAGAACACCAAGTATCTTATGCACGTATAACCACACATCTTGCTATCTTTCTTTGAAATACCTGAAGATAAAAACAGAGCTAAATCAACGGTTTGTCTGCAGGTGTAAAATACGGGGGGTAATTGTACAATTAATTCTACGGTTAATTAAAGAATGGTACTAGTAGCGCTAGCTTCACAAAGCAACAAAATTTGGTCAACAGGGGGAGGTCACATTAAAGTTGGCCATTTTATGTTCCACACCCCCCCCCCCCTATATTTTTGGCGCCGGTATACGCCCATGCTAAAGACTAAAATGTGCGAGCATTGAGTAACTACTTTAAATACTTCATGTTCGGAAAATATAATGGTTTTGTCAGGTTGTCAGCAAGGTTGTCTGCATGCATGTATTTCCTAGTCCAGATTAAAATAATTGATGCATTAGGTTCGGCGCATGAGAAGAGCGACGTTTGAACTGCTGTCGCTCCAGAGTCGCATAGTGCGCCCAACGTCGCTCCAAATGCCTCTGTCGCACCTATTCCATTCTGTCGAACTTTAACCTAATCAAACGTCGCTCTTGTAGAGTCTTAATTGTGAAGCACCTAATACAGTTATTAGGATCGGCGCATGAGAAGAGTGACGTTTGACCCCGGCCTCATGCTGCATATGAAGCGGCGCCGGAAGCAACGTGAAGTGGCAGGGCAGAGCAGGGCAGGGCAGGGCAGGGCAGGGTATTTATTTGCGGATCTCACCGAACTGTGGCATTGAAGCAAAAGTCATATCGCTGTCACTCCCGCAAACGTCTGCGACCACACTTACATATTCTTGCAAGTCTGCAATTCTAATTTTAATCTTGGTAACAAATGCTATAAAACGTTGATATTGACGTTTTAATTTTAAAATTAGAATTGTGAACATGCACAAATATGTGGGTGTGGTTATAGAGTGGGAGTGACAACGATGTGAATTTTTGATTCAATGCCACAGTTTGGTTAGATGCGTAATACTTCTGAGCCTTTTCTGGGTACGAGGTTGTGCTTGTCACAAACTTGGTCAGGCATATTTTTCGAATTCGGCAATGCTTGGTACATTGATTATTCAATCATTGCATGACACTAAAGAGTCCATGCATGGCGTACTGGACAGGGGGGGAGGCGGGGAGAAGCAGTTCCCAAAATTTCGACAGAAATTTTAAGTCGGGCAAATTCTACTCGAGAGTTGGGCATCTTTGCATCTTCGTGGAAGAAAGGTCAACCAAAACTGTACCAAATTAAATTTATTCATAACGAATTAAGTTTGTGATCTGAGGCACTTCTAAATTTCAACAAAATTTGGTCGACAGGGGGAGGTCACATTTAATGTCGGGCAATTCCATTAAAATTGGGCGTTTTACTGCATGGTACCCTTTATCTCTATATTTTTGGCGCCGGTACGCCCATGCTGAAGACTAAAATGATTCTCAGCGGTGAGTGCGTGCATTGAGTAATAACATGACAACTAATCAGTTTCAAGACTAAAAAGGCTTTCTTTTTTATTTGGTTTCTTGACACCAGAAAGCTGAAAACCTTGATAGTCCTCAATTTCAATTCATGCGAATAACGCACGTGCATGTCGTAGTGTAGTTCTTGACGAAAAGGGCAACCTGTCGCGTGCTGCCCCCGCACAGTGACAGCTGTCATCAGCTGCTCCGGCGCCCATGTGAATATGATTATAACAATTTAGAGTCTGATTGTCAAAATGCACAGACACTTTCTCAATTCACCCGTAAAGTACGTCACCGGCATAATACCCCAGAATCACCCTCTTAAATACTCTACTGTTCCCCTTTGGGATTAAGAAACATGTAGATTCTGTAAGCTAGAAAATTAATTTCGATTTATATCATAGCTATAGCCATGTATTCATGGATAAACTGCAAGAATATCACTTATATATATCACTTATTTGCGGCCCCTCGACCGGTCAAAATTTTTCAATTTTTCAAAAGTTCAATTTTTCTGTTTGCCGATTGGTCAAAACTGTATCACGTGCCGGTTCACAAAACTACATGTTCACTGCATGCTTTGGCAAGGGGGCACCGGTCCACAATGAAACAATTATTGACCGGTCAATAATAGAATGGGTACAGTGCACATGCGCGTCAACCGTGAAGTTCCTAAGTTCATTTTATTAAACGTTTTTAGTAAACATTTATGGCGTTCCATTTTTCTAGTTTTGGTTTCAAAGTTCACTCCAATACCCGGTGAATCGTTCATACTTTATATACTATGTAACAAAGCACTTATTCGCTGAGACCAAGGGAGACAGTGTGAATGTTTTGTGGCCACTCGACCGCCGTATCAAGTCCACCAAACACACTGTTTCCCTCGGTCTCAGTAAATAAGTGATATATACTAACTACATTTTATTTGAGACTAACATATAATGCCTCTTACGATCCTATACGAATTAGAATGCGTTTCCAAGTTTCCTGCGGAAACTTTCCTGTTCCTATAGGATCCTCTAGGAGTTCCTATTGGCATTTAGGCCAACATGCATCTGCTAGGAATTCTTATAGGAATTCCTATTAGAATGAGTTTAATGTGAAGTCAAAATAATCAGGGAATATAGCCCATTGGTGTCCAAATCACAACTAACATACCCCATCACCCATAGTCCTGTGGACAAAGATGCCATCACTTACGAGGGCAGGAACAGTAACGAGAACACCAATTTTGTCGCGGAATGCCTGCTTTTTGGGTCAATGTGTTCGAGTCGCTTTTCATAAGAACGAATTTCGGCAAAAATATTGTAATATTCGTCGATAAGTTATGTTTGATCGAGTTTCCACATGCAGAAGAATGCTAAGGATGGAAATATCGACAAAGCGCCGGTCCAAAGGAATTTGAAGGAGAAATTTACGTTCAGTTCAAGGACATGGATCGAATACGGCAAAATTCAGGTGTTTTGTAGGCAAAGAGTATAATGTGACATTAGAGAACAAATTAACAATGTCAATCAAAGACAAAGTTACGAAGTAAGTTCATTGTATTAAGTCTTTATTGTTGTGACGTATTTTTGTATTTAATTAAGCTAAGTGTAGTACGCGCGAGAGTCACGCGAGAAGACACGCGACGTGAGAAACACGTTATTGATTGAACAACCGCCAAAATGACTGTTTTATTAATTTCGTGACTTGTTTGTATACATTTTTGTATAAATATATGTTATAAAATTGATTAGGAACCTTTAAAATCTAAAATTTCTTGCAACTGTTATTCAAACTGCGTGAATTTAATTTGGTCGCAGTAGCTATTTCAATTTTTAAATTTATTATACGGCACTCGTGACAAGCAGGGGCCGGTTGTATAAAAAAGTGATTAAAGTTAACTATAGTTAGTGGAAACGTCATCCAATAAGAAGCGCCTATTTGAGAGTTAATCACTATTTAACTACAAAATAGTGATTAAAAAAGTGATTAAGAGTTTTATACAACCGGCCCCAGGTGTGTTTTGATTGGTTGCAGAGGAGTGAGGACTATACCGGCATGCAACGCGGTCAGGCGCGGTTTTTTACATATTATCGATTTCTCGCTCTGCGCCGTCATTGTTCGGTCGGCTTTCGCTGTGTTTACACCTCGAGGTTTCAAAAGATTTGGAAAAGATTTATCGAAAAAAAATTGTAAAATGGTGGATTTTTGCACTATGCATGGAAAGAAAGCTTCGTTTTTGGGTGGACACGAGCTTCTGTGTGTTCACTGTGGCCATGGTCAAAACAGCCTTTAATCTTGATTCCGGAAGAATTACCGTGTGATGAACTTGAATGTCGTGAGGACGTGAGGTTCATGTTTATAGTTTTTAATACGGATAGTTCGAAGAATAGTCCTTTGTCCAGCTGTGGTTAACGAGATAAAAATTGATGAGATGTTCGCTGATTGCGGTAGTCCTCCACTGGTACAAATTCAC